>JARQOC010000005.1:148870828-148914344 GCA_033576535.1 Allobates femoralis
TTTGTTGAAAAAGTTTCAGAAAAACGTACATGTTTTTATAGAAATTCCTGGTGTTTGTAAGCATGAGTCCCATGTGCATGGGTGGTCCTCTTCAATGACAGTCAGTCTTCCTTATATGACTAGTGCAAGCAGAGATAGTCATCAATCACAAAGTATGGGTGGGACCGCCCATTGAACTTAGCAATACAAAACACAAGGAACGTCAAAGAATATAATACAATACATAAAGAATATAACAAGTTATGCTGAATCTTTTTCTAACAAAAATATATACGACTGCTCAGCTTTGCCTTCTCTTGTTGTGCACAGTTCAGACTGTACATACAATTTGACATGCTCCCTTTAATCATTGAGAATAGTAGCCACAGTGCAGCCAAAGTCTGTGGAGATGTGTGATGTCATGTCCCCTGACTCAGGAATTACTCAGTGTTATATTGACATGTATTGTTCTACTGTATACTGTGCTACAGATTTTCCTTCTTTAGTATTTTGTTCCTCTCCTCTCCCTGTAGCTCCAATGTCATCAGTAACCCCTCACTTCTTCCGTATGTTAGGTCACTGCCAGCCATCTTAGATGTTGCCAGCCATCTTAGATGTTGCCTTGCGTTTTTGCTCTGTAAGTCATCTTTTTTACCTGCTGCACCGAGAATAAATAGAAGATATTCAGTTGAAAAACAACCACTTCTCCTGAAGACGCAATACAGGGTGGGCCATTTATAAGGATGCACCTAAATAAAGTGAGAATGGTTGGCGACTTTCTGTTTGTGGCACTTAGTATATGGGAGGGGAAAACCTTGGGTGGTGACCATGGCGGCCATTTTGTACTCAGTCAATTTGGATCCAACTTTATTTTTTTTCAATAGGAAGAGGGTCATGTGACACATCAAAGTTATTGAGAATTTCATAAGAAAACAATGGTGTGCTTGGTTTAAACATATCTTTATTCTTTCATGAGTTATTTACAAGTTTATGAGCACTTATACAACCCCTGGCAAAAATTATGTAATCACCTGGCTAGGAGGATGTTCATTCAGTTGTTTAATGTTGTAAAAAAAGCAGATCACAGTCATGGCACAAAACTAAAGTCATTTCAAATGGCAACATTATGGATTTAAGAAACAATAAAAGTAATCAAGATTAAAAATGTGGTAGTCAGTAAGGGTAACTTTTTCAGATCAAGCAGAGGGAAAAAATTATGGAATCACTCAATTCTAAGGAAAAAATTATGGAATCACCCTGTAAATTTTGATTCCAAACTAACACCTGCATCAGATTAGATCTGCTCATTAGTCTGCATCTAAAAAGGAGTGGTCACACCTTGGAGAGCTGTTGCACCAAGTGGACCAATATGAATCATGGCTCCAACACAAGGGATGTCAATTGAAATAAAGGAGAGGATTATCAAACTCTTAAAAGAGGGTAAATCAACATGCAATGTTGCAAAAGATGTTGGTTGTTCACAGTCAGCAGTGTCTAAAATCTGGTCCTAATACAAACAACATGGGAAGGTTGTTAAAGGGAAACATACTGGTAGACCAAGGAAGACATCAAAGCGTCAAGACAGAAAACTTAAAGCAATGTCTCCAAAACAGGAAATTACAATTAACTAGAAGCAGGAGGTTACAATGGGCTAAGGAAAAGCAATCATGGAATGTGGATGACAGGATGCAAGTCATATTCAGTGATGAATCGTAAAACTGCATTGGGCAAGGTGATGATACTGGAACTTTTGTTTGGTGTTGTACCAATGAGATTTATAAAGATGAGTGCATGAAGAGAACATGCAAATTTCCACAGTCATTGATGATATGGGGCTGCATGTCAGGTAAAGGCACTCAGGAGATGGCTGTCATGACATCTTCAATAAATGCCAAAGTTTAGATTGATGTTTTGGACACTTTTTTTTATCACATCAATTGAAAGGATGTTTAGGGATGATTAAATCATTTATCAAGATGATAATGCATCCTGCAATAGAGCAAAAACTGTGAAAATATGCCTTGAAAGAAGACACATTAGGGCAATGTCATGGCCTGCAAATAGTCCGGATCTCAATCCAATTGAAAATCTTTGGTAGAAGTTGAAGAAAATGGTCCATGACAAGGCTCCAACCTGCAAAGCTGATCTGGCAACAGCACAGAAAAAGTTGGAGCCAGATTGATTAGGAGTACTGCCTGTCATGCATTAAGTCCATGCCTCAGAGACTGCAAGCTATTATTAAAGCCAGAGGTGGTGCAATAAAATACTAGTGATGAATTGGAGTGTTGTTTTGTTTGTTTTTCATGACTCCATAATTTTTCCCTCTGCTTGGTCTGAAAAAAAATTACACTTACTAAAAGAAATCAAGATAAAAAATGTGGTAGTCAGTGTTTCTTAAAGCCATGAAGTTGCCATTTGAAATGACTTTAGTTTTGTGCCATGTGTGTGATCTGCTTTTATTCTACAACCTTAAACAACGGAATGAACATCCTCTGAGCCCGGTGACTCCATATTTTGTGCCAGGGGTTGTAAAATGTGTTTAAAGGGTTGCCAATTGTGTTGGATTGTAAATGCATCCCTCTTCTCCCACTCTGACACACTGATCGCAACACCACAGAAGAAATGCTAGCAGAGACTTTCATTATCCGTTGTTTCAGATGCTGCACATCTCGTATCTTCACAGCATAGACAATTGCCTTCAGATGAGTGATGAGGCAAACTTTTTTGTGAATGGTGAAGTTAACAAACAAAACCACCGCTATTGGTCTGACACTAACCCACAGTGGATAGAGCCCTCCAAAACTGTTGGAACACAAAAATTGATGGTATAGTGTGGTATATGGGGTACAAAGATAGTGGGGCTATTATTCATCAATGGAAACCTCAATGCCACTGGATATCTGAATCATGTAGCAATTTCAGATATCCAGTGGCACTGAGGTTTCCATTGCTGAAGAACGACCCCACTATCTTTGCACCCCATATACCACACGATACCATCAATTTTTGTGTTCCAACAGTCTTGGAGGGATCTATCCACTGTGGGTTAGTGTCAGACCAATAGCGGTGGTTTTGTTTGTTAACTTCACCCATTCACAAAAAAGTTTGCCTCATCACTGATCTGAAGGCAATTGTCTAAGCTTTGAAGATGCGAGATGTAAGTGGTCATAAACTTGTAAATAACTCATGAAAGAGTAAAGTTCCGTTAAAACCAAGCACACCATTGTTTTTCTTATGAAATTCTCAATAAGTCTGATGTGTCACATGACCCTCTTCCTATAGAATAAAATAAAGTTGGATCAAAATGGCCAACTTCAACATGGCCGCCATGGTCACCACCCATCTGGAAAAGTTTCCCCCTCCCATATACTAATGTGCCACAAACAAGAAGTTGATATCACCAACCATTCCCATTTTATTTAGGTGCATCCATATAAATGGCCCACCCTGTACATGCGCTTTCCAGTCGAGTTAAAAGCTATCTGAAATCACAAAGCACTCACTGATCTCAGGGAGACCAGTCGAGGAAAACACTGCGGGCAGCTGTCAAAGGCGCTCAAACACAGTGAAATCCTAGGTGCATTGCCCCTGGGAATTACAAATATGCAAATAAGAGTCTGTAGATCCTCATTTAGGAGTCTTCTGTGTTTGAGACTCCTAAACGAGGCTCCAGGGACCAGGGACTCTATTTGCATATTTGTAAAAGCGATCTGATGACACTTTACATGTGAGTACACGGTCCATATGAATATCAGAAGAAATGATAGCTCAAGCAGGGTATTGTGGAATGAGAATATGTGACCTTTCCTGAAGTTGGTACAGTTTTCAAATTAACCAGTGTAGCTTTGTATATAAAACAGTTTAAATATGACCTGTGTGTGAAAATTGAGGAAAGATTTATCAAGCTAAACCTGCCAAAATGGACTTGAACCTAGTTTAATTATACATTTAGACACTGTCTATGCCTGGTGTCACCATAGGAATGGCGTCACTGAACAGTTTAGCAATAACGGAGTGGTCTTGCTTCAACATTGTATACAAAAAATCATGACATAATTTTAGTGCAAATCTCTGGCACAAAGTAAGGGTGCTTTCACATCAGCGTTTTTTTAAAATCGCGGCAGATGCGGTGAAAAAACCGCATCGGCCGCGATCACCGCATAACCGCTGCACTTGCGGCACAGTTGCGGCAAGCCCCATACAATGTATATGCGGGCTTGCGGCAGGTGTGGCAAGTGCGGTTTTGGCACTTGCGGCAGGTGTGGCCGCGAAAAAAAAACCCGCGGTCAGCCGCGGTTTTTTCGCGGCCGCACCTGCCGCAAGTGTCAAAACCACACTTGCCGTAAGCCCGCATATACATTGTATGGGGCTTGCCGCAACTGTGCCGCAAGTGCAGCGGTTATGCGGTAATCGTGGTAGATGCGGGTTTTTCACCGCATCTGCAGCGATTTAAAAAAAACGCTGATGTGAAAGCACCCCAAGACAACTAATAGGTGGTGTAAAGATCCATCAAATCTCTTTGATGACACACAATGATAAATCTGGCAAATTATAAGACTAAAGCCCCAAATCTCTCAATGAACTAGGAGCATCTGACTCAATCACACCCTTTCATCTGGACTGGTGTTCTGATAATGGGGTGTGATGGATTCAGACTCTCATAATTCATTAAGAGGTGAATCTCTTTATGTATCAGTCGTGACTGACAAGTCTCGCAGCAAAACGTTTCTTTCAGCTTGGAGTAAGATTTCTGGTGTGAGGCGCGCCATAGCTTATCATAGATGAGCGCTGGTGTCATGCCCCCATTCCACCCCTGCTCCTTCCATTTTGTCAGAACTCAGGTGTAATAACTTTGATGAATCAGGGTTCAAGTTTGCAATCTCCCAAGAGGTTGATGGTACCAATAAATACACCCAAATACATATACCGTAGGTTTAGGGCATATGTAAAACTACAGATAGGTTCTTATTATTATAAATGACTACATTTGTCTTGCAGCACACGCAGGTGTGAAGATCGTCCAGGTGCAGGCTGCATCTGCTGAACATGATTTTAGCTTATGCTTCGTGGCATATTATTTTCAACTGTCAGCTTCTCGCTGATTAGTATGTGCAACCTGGAAGAAATCTACTATGGCAGCTTGACTTGTAAATGGAAACTTCTGAGTGGAGAAGAAGAGGGTTACACTGGACTGAGCAGAAATATCTTAATGATCACAGATTGAAGAGCAGCATCCGTTGTGAAACAAAACGCAGCATCAGAAACAGAGAAGATAGCAAACACCAAACCTGTGTGCTTTACAATAGAGATGATGCACGGATTTTCTCCTGCACATATGGAAAAGACAGAACGTAATGCCTGACAAAAATGAGAGAATGCTTTACCCATTTCTACACAAGATTGGATTGGAGAAGTGGTTCCCAGCAAGAAATAAAATATATAGGGTTATGGTATATTTTATGTATATAACATTAATATACAGCTCTAGCAAAAATTAAGAGACCACTGCAAAATTTTCAGGTTCTCTGATTTTTCTTTTTATAGGTATATTTGACTAAAATGTACATTGTTCTATAAACTACTGACAACATGTCTCTGAAATTCAACGCTAAAAATGTTGTATTTATTTGCAGCAGATGAGAAATGGTCAAAATAATAAAAACAAACAGTGGTTTTAGACCTCAAATAAAGCAAAGAAAACAAGTTCATACTCATTTAGAAACAATACTAATGTTTTAACTCGGAAGAGTTCAGAAATCAATATTTGTTGGAATAACCATCATTTTTAATGACCGCTTTCATGTGTCTTGACATGCTTTCCACCAGTCTTTCACACTGCTTTTGGATGACCTTATGTCACTCCTGGCACAAAAATGTAAGCAGTTGTTCTTTGTTTGATGTCTTGTGAATATACATCTTCCTCTTGATTACATTCCAGGTTTTCAATGGGGTTCAGGTGTGGAGATTAGTCTGGCCATGGACAGGGTCTTGATGGGGTACTCCTTTATCCACACATTGACTGACCTAGCTGTGTGGCATGGGGCATTCTTCTGCTGGAAAAAAAAAGAGTCCTCAGAGTTGGGGAACATTGCTTGAGCAGAATGAAGTGTTTTTCAAGGATAACCTTATATGCGGCTTGATTCATACATCCTTTGCAAAGATTAATCTGCCCAATTCCAGCCTTGCTGAAGCATCCCCAGATCATCACTGATCTTTTTCCAAATTTCACAGTGGGTGCAAGACATTGCGGCTCGCACTAGTCTTGAAATAAGGAAGACGGCACTCACCGGTCTGTTGCTGTGCTTTTATTCAGGGTGCAATTTTCACATGGTGCAGGGAGGGGGTGTATAGCTGAGGTGATGACGGCACCGTTTCGCGCAGCGTGCGCTTCCACGGGTCACAAGCCAAGATTGGGAGAGATCTGTCCGATGCAGGAAACTTTTGTGGATCTTGAAACTGAATGCAAGAATACCTGATGGGCTAAATTACAAATCGGATCTTGCATATTTTTATTGATTTGTCCGTATGGAAACAACAGATGACTGAGTCACCTCATGAGGAAAATGCATTTCATCCAGTAAGATAATGAGAATGTTTTGCTATGATGAATCATCAACATTTAATATTGAATCAGTTGCATTGATGTAATGTATTACTATGTGTTGGATAAACGTTGACGAGCAATATAATATATATTTCAGAGCTGCAACAGGATTAGTTTGACTGCTGTCACTCTTAAATAACCGGGTAGCTTCAACCTGGATCACAAATGGTTAATCAAAGGACCTAATCAAATTCAATGTGTGTTCCATAGGAAGTGTTTTTAACATCTCTATACATAATCATCAGTTTAGCGCTTCCGGGCACTGTGCCGCTATGGACCAAGGGCGCCTGCGCTAAACTGATGATTATGGCTGCCTACCCCGGAAGCGCCGCCATATTACGACTCACAGCTGACTGGCGGCGCCTCTCTGCACACCCCTGCACGCTGCTGCCTCCACCACTGCTCTGATGCCGCCACCGACGCCGCACTCGATTTCCATCCTCCAGCCCCGCCGCACGCACGGTAAGCCACCATGTGCGCCCTCCGCCCGCCGCAGCCCGGGGGCGCCCTACTACTCAAGGGGCCGCTGGCACCATCAGCGCCCCCCTTCATCACAGCTCACCGCCGCTGCGCCCGTCACTCTCAGCCCGCCGCCGCCACCACCGCCGCACTCTTATTCCAGCCTGCAGGCCCGCCGCCCTGCAGTCTGATGACCCGACTCCCGATGCGACAGCATCGGCCCTTTTTCCTACTTATAACATAAGGAACAGAGAAGAGGACATCACCTGTGCTGGGCCAGCAGAATCCAGAGTCTGTGCTGTGTCTGGCGTCACACCATCTCCCCCCGGCCCCACTCTATTGTGTTCAGTTGGTTCTATCCAGGACGCTCTCCCGTGTCCATGGTAACACACCAAGTCTGCAGCCCGGCCCGCCCATCTCCAGCGTTCTTACATTGAATGAACAGCATCCATGGGCGTTACCATAGTTTATAGAGGGGTGTTTACAGCAGGTTGCTGTACTCTAAATACGAGGGCAGAGCCCAGCACCTGTACACATAAATAAGGAGCTGCCTAGCGCACACCACATTCTTCATCACACCCAATATGCTCAAAACTGACAGAGGGCCAGAGAAGAAAAGGAAGGACACAGAAATGGATAGGGTGTCCTTATATTGCCACACACTGACACTACAATGAGATATGATCTGTCATAATCCATATAATCTGTCATGTCTGACTGTTCATTCCATTACTCCCGTTGCGACAGCATCGGGCCTTTTTCCTAGTGTATATATACATTGGGAAAACTGTTCAGTTCATGCTGTAGACAAAGGACGCTAGTCCGAAACACGTTCAGCCGGGGGGGGGAACTGCGTTCCCTTGTTGTCTATTTTATTTCTATGGAATAACAAATAAAATCATAAAAAAATGAAGCATTCGTCCAGGAGCCGGTTTTTCATCATTCATTTGCAGTGTTTTTTACACTTTCCCTCATTAAATAAGATTTGGTTCAGGTAATCATCTAATCAGAAGCACATTAAGTAGAATGAAGTGTACTTTGGTTGGAATTCAGCTGATATTGGAATGGAATGACTGTCAGACATGTAGAGATGGTGATTTTTAGAGAACTGTGCAGTGATCTCTTAATTTTTGCCGCAGCCACGCAATCAAATCATTAAAAACAAAGAGCTTCCATACCGGAATTGCACACAGTGCAGTAGTACAACACTAATTCTACTTCCCAACCATGCATTGTGTCACCTTATTGTCACTATGTGGTCCTTCTCATCACAGTAAACCCATATAGGGCAGCAGTCTACAGTTCCCATGTTGATATCTGTTCTCGGCTGTTCACCTGTCTCTGTATCCCCTGAAGAGCAAGTCTCTTTATATGCACCCAATATCGTACTCCCTTTTCTGCAAAGCCTTTCCCATTAGTTAATAAAGATACACTTTCTTATAATTACTGAGCAGTCCCGACCAGCATACTGAAGTGGAACTATGGATGTGACCCTATGCCGTGAGCAATAAACATCCCTTTGTAGACCATTGTATGCCAAGAGCAGGGAAATTTCCAACAATTTTCCTTAACACTAATTCTTCACTCCCTGCCTAGTGCCAACCCAAGGGCTTCAGTGACTGAGTACTGCTGAAAGACATAGGGACAAAGAACAGACTTCATTGAAACCAAGGGAACTGTCACAAGAGAGGAAATGAGGATCTAGCTAGGAATTTACTCCCTCTGTGCACTTGCAGGCTAGTTTACATACAGATTTCAAATTCATTTGTTCAGGAATGGAAAATCCATTTCCAGTGCAAAAGCCATGTTTGTACCTACTAGTTCACTAACCATGACAGGTTGAATTTAAACAAACCATTAATGACCATCTTTTACAGGCTGCGTATATGATCTGCTCTGGATCATGGATCAATAATTCTTGAAACCATTTTCCTATATGGAAACTCATGCTCCCTATTTCGAGTGCAGATGTCTGGAGCAGGTGCCAGAGCCGAACCCACTTTACACAAGGGGGTGCTGGATGTGTGATATAGCAGTGACAGCAGAATCTAAGTAGTGTAAGGGAGGCAACCAAGATGCTGTCTTTCAGCCAAAGTACCTTCACTCAAAGAACACAATAAAAAGTGATCAAAACATATTGGGTACCCCAATAAAACTACAGCGCTCATTATACATACAGACAGACTGACAGACAATCAACAAGCCCTCACATAGCTCCATTGACGGAAAAAAAGGCATTGGTCCAAGAAAATTACAACACAAACCAAATTTATTGCTTTTGTAAGTACTGTTAGTCAAAAAATAAATTTCAGCTAAGATATATGTTGGAGTTCCAGCCAGTAACCATAGCCGAGACGACCACCACCCCAAGCTGACTCTTTCTAGCACTCCTACAGGTGACTATGGTTCCCAGAGGGATCTTCAAAGCATATTTTCTCTGAAAATGTTGGCGTTTTTCAGAAGAAAAATATACCTGGCTGCAACTATGCATAGTAGTGGGCACAGATAATGGCTGCCCATGGCTTTGGCAGCATAAATCAGTTCATAGGTTCTCCTTAATATTTGTTAGAACTATGTATAAAAAATTTATGGCGTCATTCAAAACGCCAACCCATCTTGCAAAAAGCCCTCCTAGTTATGTAGCCAGAAATAAAACAAAAATAAAGTTCTTGGCTCATGGGGAGGAGGGAAATCAAAAAAATTGGGCACAGCTAGATAAGGTTTAACACTTGGGGACAGACTCTGCGGTGTTGAGAGTTGTTCCAATTACTTAAACTGTGGATAGTGTGCCGTCATTTTCAATAACAAGTCATGCCAGGCGAAGGTAGAGGTGAAGTGCTGAATACATAAACATGCCCGTTATATTTACACGCCAACCTGTTGCAGAGTCCATCAGAGTCATTGGAGAAGTGAGGTGTGCATGTCATCCTGGCAGATCAGAGAACATATACTATACTCCAATGTATCGTCTACAGACACTGTTACAAGGGTGAATGGAACAATAATTACACTATACAGTATGCGTACCACAGCATCCACGCATGATGACACCCAGACTAAAATTAGTCATACAGGAATCTAAAGCCACAAAAGTAAAAGAAAATAGAAAAAGGTATGGCTCCTGTCATCAAGATGCCATATGTACGAAGGAGACAACAGAGTGACCGAGGGAGATCAAATAACTGGAAACTAAAAAGCAACTGGAGATACATTAATAAATAATGTTTAATTACCAGAGCGAAAAAACAATGAGAGACACAGCTCACACTGACCAGGTCCAATGTAATAGGATTTCCTTTAGTCAGGAATCAATTCTCTAATGTTACAGCCAAAATACACGTTAAATACAAAATGCAGCCCCATTCAGGTGAAGAAACCAGAAAGGCCCTGCTCAGACCCCCTGATCCAGGATTTGATGGGGTCTGAGAAACTGGAGCCAAGTACATAGCTTTCTTATACAAGAATCTAAAGAAAAATGTTTTATTTTTTTCTGTGCCTTTGCAAAATCGTAATCTTCACTGCAGGGAAATTATTCATTTAGCCAAACAGACTGATAAGTGAAAGAACAAGCCAAGACATTTCCAAGCAGGTTCTTGCTGGAGAATAAGCCGCGGTCACACGCTGTATTCCTAGAGGGTCATTATAGTACTGCTGAATGGCTCGTCATGAATAAACCCTTCTTTTGGGCCTATTAGCAGTTTAGCTGTGTACTCAGGAGAACAGCTTTCCTGATGAATTATATTAACTCTTTCAGCCCTAAATCCTCAAACAGCACTCATTACTGTAATTCCTCAATCTGCAGATATCAAGTCATAACAAACACTTCCTAAACCTAATTTAAGTCAGGTTCAACATATTGGGATTTCTTCACCTGACCCGTCTTTACCGTCAACCATTATTTGAAAAGAAAATAAAATAAAATAACATACACTTTACAAATGGTGTAAGTCAACAAGATATCAGTTAGAGCTTCTGTACCTGTGCGTCTTGATGCCATTAGATGTGGCCTCTCCTCCGGGCTTCTTCTCGTCTGACATGTTGGCTTGTCCCTGGAAGTTGAACTCCAAACTCTCTTCTGCTGAAGAATTTCCAACAGTCTCAAATCCAGTCAAGGAGTGATCGGACTCTGAATCTAAAAGAAGGACGGTCATGTGAATGAGGGAACACTGCAAACTGCAGGCCTCGCTGCAACAACTGAAAACTTCTCACATCCACCGAGCTCTGAAACCCGAGGAGGTTACTTTGTTTTTTGACAAGCTCCATTCTGTAACAGAGGCATCTCACATCAGCTCTTCACATGTTATATAGGGCGATAAAGGAGCAAACAAGTGCTGTGTGTCTGCATCGCTCTGTAGAATATACTATATACGTCTGGCAGTTGTTGGGCTAGTTACAAGTTAGACAAGTTATATTAACCTTGCTGTTCTGTTCGGGTCCGCATGACCCAAAATGAAATTTGAGACTCTGCAGATTATTTATTATGCAGATCTGAAACTGGTGATTGACTTTTCCTCATGTGAGGGGTTCTTACTATAGGTGTTCTTGTGTACTTTTTGCTACGCGCCGATTGTTACATTTGTACTGTTCGGGTCTATATGACCCGATAACATTTTGTACTGTTCAAAAGGTCACTAATTATTTCTGCCTGCAAAATGTATTTGGTTTCCTGTGAAACACTGGAGAAAGACCTGAAAAAAACTCAAGGTATGAGAGTTGTTCTCGATTTGACTCATGGACTAAAAAGGACAAAATGTCACGTGACAACTTTTTCACATCCTACCAACTGGACCAGATGTTGCGAAAAGGCCAATTTAACATGTTGGGTGCTATAAGGAAAAAAAAGCCAGAACTGCCTCAAGGTATCCTTCGTAGAAGAGATGCGTATAGTTCTACTTTTCATTGGCCATAATCATCAACATTAACAAACACTTGAGATAGATCACGCTGTATGTAATGACTCTATATAATGTATGTTTTTCACTTATGTATTGAATCACTGAAATAAATTAACTTTTTGATGTTATTCTAATTCATTGAGATGCACCTGTATGTAGAACAGCAATAGGAAAAAAAAAAAGTTTCCAGTAGTAGCGTTAAAAAAAAAATCAAGGGTTCTTTTGTTAAAAGAAAAACTATTTCTTCATGTTCTTATTATCAATAATCATTATTATATCGCCATTTATTTCATGGCGCTTTACATGTGAAAAGGGGCATACATCGACAAATACAATATTTATGAATAATACAATGCACACACAGGTACAGGAGGAGAGAGGACCCTACATGCGAGGGCTCACAATCTTAAAAAAAAAACAAAAAAAAAAAAACACACAAACATCCAGTGTAACTTATAGCAGCGATCTGAAGTTGCAAACCAGACAACGTTTTTTCGGCGTATACTGCCTTCATCACAGTCTAACTTAAGCCATGGTGGAGGCAGTATACGCCGTGGTCTGGTTTGAGATTGCACATTCTAGTGTCAGTCACACTGCATGTGGATTTTTCAACATTTTCTTTTAACAAAAGAATACTGGATTTCTTGAAGCTGGAAACTTTCTTTTCTTATTGCCATTTATGTGGGGAGTTCCCACCCCGATATCTACGGTTTCCTCCGGGCACATCTATCCATAACCCAGGAACAGAAGCAAAGGTAAGCTGGATTTTTTGCTTATTTATGATGTATAACAATAGTCGCAAATTAGTGGTGTAGTCAGTTTGTCGCACGCTTCTTTAAAATAAAAAGTGCTAAACTAAAAATGTTGCCAGAAGTCTGGTTTCAGGGTGGATAAAAATCAATGTTTTTTTAAGAAAAAAAAAAAAAAAAATTGGATTTCTTTGATTTAAATCGGATTTTTTTTTTATTTAAATCGGATTTTTTTTTATTTAAATCGGATTTTTTTCAATAAACTGCTTTTTGAGGAAAATATTTTGCCATCCAAAGGTTCTTCCATCATGAGATAAAGCTGAGTTGTTTAACTCTGTAGAATAAAGGCTGTATATGTGTAACATTCACAATGCCATGCTCTTCCAGAGGTTGCTGTAGGATTGTGGAGGATGAATTATATCTTATCTATTAATCTTAGTTTTTATACTCATATAGCATTAAATGAAACAATACGTTTTTTCTGTATTCAGGTACGTATCCAACATCTTCTCTTTATCTTTGAGTCACCCCCCCCTTTTCCATCTCTCTCTCTCTCTCCCTTTTCCTCTCTCTCTCTTCTTCATCCTTCTCTTCTCTCTATCTTTCTCTCTTCCTCTTCTCTCTCTCTCTTTCTCTTCTCTTCCCCTTTTCTCTCTTCATCTCTCTCTCTTTCCTTCATGTCACTCTCTCCCTCTTTTCCCTTTTTCCCTCTCTCTCTCTCTTTCTCTTCTTTTTCTCTTCTCTCTTTGTCTCTCTCCCCCTCCATCTATTTCTTTCTCTCTTTCTTTCCCACTATGAATCTGTGAACAAGGAGCTGTTTTGTAAACAAAGTGTCTCCTCAGATGTGTATGCTGGAAAGAAGATATGGTTTTGCAGAATTGCCTTGAAAATGGACAAGCTGATTGGTCCTCACTGTGTCTGCACCAGACTGTGCTATGGGAAACCCAAGATAACCTGAATCCCAGCAGCCAAGCGATGATACCATGACGTGATGAAGAACGGACTCTCAGAATACAAAGAACTATTATTATTAACAAACATAGACATTAGCTTAATCCCACCTATCTCCCACCCTGCCATGGACATTTACATGCTTATCTTTTAGACTATAAAATGCCCTGTACCCGGATATCGAGTTCAGTTGCTGTGTATATCTTGCCCATGCTATTAAAGCACCGAACATGATTTAAGTTTAAATCGGATAATCAGTCTGATTTTATACTTATTTGGTACCGCATGTTCATAGTCTAATTTGGAATGACTGGTGAAGGAGTGTATTGTCGCTACGACCCCGACAGGATTAGTGGGCAGTTTCTCTCCTATATTATCACAGACGCTCGCTTTACTTACGCAGTTCTCAAAACTGAATTTGACTCCGCAGAGGTGCCAGCCTCTTCTTCACGGCAAAAATGTTACAACATGAACAGAGTTGAGAAAAAGACCTTAATCCTATTGTTCTACAAACCTATGAATACAGAATCAACCCCTTCAGTGCCAAGTCAAAGAAGTTAGACAATATGTTTCTGATTGTTTGGAGTGGAATAGATCTGCACAACACAAGAAGAATGTGAATCTAAGTGTGAGGAGGAGGAAGGGCAAGCAGACAAGAAAATGAAAGTGAAACTTTGAGCACAATACTGCAGCATAGCCACAGACAGACAAGTCTGGATTTGTTTGTGTGTACGATCTGAGGTTTATTACATTCTTTCCTTATAATGGCAGCAGGCCGTAAAAGAGACCCAGTTTGAGAATATTTTAATGAAGCTCCTTCGCCTATCGGTAAGGCAGGCATGCGTGCAAAATGCAAACGATGCAACAAAGAGATGCAAGGCCTGGTGGCGCGAATGAGGCAACATCATGAGAAGTGCGGTGATGAAGATGACCAAAGAAACACTTCTGAACAGGCAGGATCTTCAGGTTGGTAAACATTTTTATTGAATCCTATTTCTAAAGACTGAACTGTCAGGTGTGAAAAAAAATATATTTCTTATTATTACTGCATGTTACTGGCATTTGGTACAGTTATGAAGAAAAACAAATATTCCTTTTGGGGCAGGGGCAGTGATGTGTTGTGTACAATAAGCAGAAATTGTATAATAAACAAAATAACAGCATTGACTTTTTTTGTTTAGGGGAATTCAATGGATTCTGGAAACTATCCTCCTCCAAGATCACCATCATCCTGTTCTACAGTTTCAGAATTATCCATCCAGGATAGTGCTTCATTAGCAGCAGCATCATCATCAGACACCCACAGCCACATATCACCATCACCCAAAAGGAAGAAAAAACCTTTACCTCCTGGAACCACCATAGATAGGTTTGTGATAAGAACTAGCAGATTAGAAAAAGAGTTGATTGATGAAAAAATTGCCCAGTTTATTTATGCAACGAACTCTTCTTTCCGTCTGACTGAGAACCCACATTTCATTAATATGGTTCAGTCACTGAGACCAGGATACAGTCCACCCAGCAGAGCTGATGTTGCAGGGAAACTGCTGGATCAAGTGTATGACAGAGAAATGCAGCAATGTGCAACAGCTCTGGAGGGTAAAATTGTTAACCTAAGTATTGATGGGTGGAGTAATGTCCACAATGATCCTATTGTATGTGCTTTTATAACAACAGAAGAAGTAAAGTCTTCCTTGCACAAACAACTGATATGTCAGGAAATGCACACACAGCAGAATACTTACAAGAAGTGGCAGTAAAAGCTATAACGACATGTGAACAAAAATTCAAATGTCTAGTACGCAGTTTGGTCACTGACAATGCTGCAAACGTATCCAAGATGAGAAGGGATTTAGAAGAGCAGGGAGGGAATACAAAGCTGCTAATATCATATGGTTGCAGTGCTCATTTGCTGCACCTCTTAGCCAAAGACTTAAGTGTTCCAGAAATAAAGGCTAATGTTGTTGAAATTGCTAAATACTTCCGTAATAATCATTTTGCTGCAGCAGCTCTGAAAAGGATGGGTGGAACCAAGCCAACGCTCCCACAAGATGTTAGATGGAACTCTGTGGTGGACTGCTTTGAGCAGTATATCAAAAACTGGCCTATTCTGATGACACTTTGTGAAGAAAATCGAGATAAAATAGATGGCACTGTCACGGCCAAAATCCTCAACATTGGGCTTTAGAGAAATGTTGAACATATGCTGAGCTTCCTGAAACCCATCTCTCAAGCTTTAAACAAAATACAGAAAAATAGCTGTTTTATTGCGGATGCTGTTGAAATTTGGAAGGGACTGAGTGAACACTTAAAAACAGAACTGCACATGGACAGAATTAAATTACAAGCAGTAAACAAATGAATGGGACAAGCACTGACTCCAGCTCATTTTTTGGCAAATATTGTCAATATCCAATATCAGCGTCAAAACCTAAGTGCTGAGGAAGAGGAGTTAGCTATGACATGGGTATCCAGCAATCATCCATCTTTAAAGGGAACCAACCACCCCAAATGACCCCCCGGACTGTTAATATGTGTCCCTTCACCCAGCACACACATTTGGGACAATCATTTTTGCTAAAAAAACTGTTTAGTAGAAGCTAAGATATATGTTTATAAAGGTTAATAAATTCCGACGGATGGGTGTTACCTAGCTTTGTCCACGTGCAGTGTTCGTGCCTGTGATCCTCCTCTCCCCCCTCCCCTCTCAATTTTTAAGAGCCTGGCCGCGTCATGAAAGGGGCGGGGCTAAATCACGGCGAGCCCCGCCCCCTTTCATGACGCGATTTAGCCCCGCCCCTTTCATGACGCGGCCAGGCTCTTAGAAAGTGAGAGGGGAGGGGGGAGAGGAGGATCACAGGCACGAACACTGCACGTGGACAAAGCTAGGTAACACCCATCCGTCGGAATTTATTAACCTTTATAAACATATATCTTAGCTTCTACTAAACAGTTTTTTTAGCAAAAACGATTGCCCCAAATGTGTGTGCTGGGTGTGGGGACACATATTAACAGTCCGGGGGGGGGTCATTTGGGGTGGTTGGTTCCTTTAATGCCAACTATAATAAACTTCAGAGCTAAGGGGGAACCATTCAAGAATATAACGTTTGCTGAAGATATTTTAAGGAAGGTCACACCAGTAAACTGGTGGAAGTCACTTAAGCGCTTGGATTTAGAGACTGTTCAAGTAATGATTTCACTTTTAACAGCAGTAGCTTCTTCTGCAGGCGTTGAAAGAATATTCTCTTCCTTTGGACTCATTCATTCTAAATTGAGAAATCGGTTGGGACCCAATAAAGCAGGAAAGCTTGTTTTTCTTTTCCAGATTATGAATAGGAACAAAGAAGAAGATGATGAAGATGACGACAAGTGAGCTACAGAGGACAGCAGGGACAGTAGTATTTAAGTTTTTCATGTGTCGGCTGGGCTGACAGTCTAAGTTTCTTAATATATATATATATATTTTGTTTAGCTAAATTAGTTAACAAACATGGATATTTGTTTAAGCAAATAACTTACGCTGTAATGTTGTTATTGTTTCAGTTGAATAAATCTATTTAAATGGTTATTAAGGTCAGGATTATTTTTCTCCTTCCTAAGTACAACAGAAAAGTGGTGTCCAAATATGAATGATTAACCCATTAAACTGGGGAGAAAAAAGTAATATAAAAAGTGATTCTAAAAATCTTTATCTACTTGCGTGTTAAAGTAGCAAGAACTAGTTTAGGTAGAAACTTTGATTTAAATCACCGATTTAAATCAAGCCTTACTGACTACTGATTTAAATCAGTTAGATTTAAATCAAATCCACCCTGTTTCAGGCTGAGACTAAAGTTAGAGAGGCCTGAATGGAAAAACAAAGAAAAATAAAGAAAATCCGACATATCTTAAAAGTTGTATTTTAAGAGTCTGGTCTATCACATCTGGATAAGCAAAGTTGTTGAGGGAGGGGTGGGGGGAAAGGAAAAATAAAAAAAGAGGAAGGTTAAGAAAGAAAGACCACTTGAAATATTGCACAAATCCAACAACAACAACAACAAAAATGGGTAAATACTAAAGCCACTAAAAAAAAGAGCACATTACTAGAGAATTAATGATGAATTGGGTTCTACATGTTTTGTTTGTACGGATGCAGACCATAGGTCTAGTTTGAGACGATTAAGGGTCAGGTGGGCTTTGGGTTACCCAACTGGGGTTTAATACAATTAAGTGTAACATTGTTTGCTTGTATTTATGATTTTATTGGTTATTAAATACAGATTTAATATAAAGACATTTGTGGAATGATGCTTCACCCCAAAAAGGATAATTAACCCCTTAGTGACTGAGCCAATTTCCCCCTAAATGACTAGACCGTTTTTTGTAATTCTGACCACTCTCCCTTTATGAGGTAATATCTCTGGAACGCTTCATTGAATCCGAGCGATTCTGAGATTGTTTTTTCGTGACATATTGGGCTTCATGTTGGTAGTAAATTTAGGTCGATCATTTTTGCGTTTATTTGTGAAAATATTAAAAAATTGGCAAAAATTTTGAAAATTTCACAATTTTCAAACTTTGAATTTTTATTCTGTTAAACCGGAGCGTTATGTGACACAAAATAGTTAATAAATAACATTTCCCACATGTCTAATTTACGTCAGCGCAATTTTGGGAAAAAATTTTTTTTCGGTTAGGACATTATAAGGGTTCATCAAAGTTCATCAGCAATTTCTCATTTTTCCAGCAAAATTTACAAAACCATTTTTTTAGTGACCACATCACATTTGAAGTCCCTTTGAGGGGTCTACATGACAGAAAACACCCAAAAGTGACACCATTCCAAAAACTGCACCCCTCAACCTACTCAAAACTACATTCAAGAAGATTATTAACCCTTCAGGTGCTTTACAGGAACTAAAGCAAAGTGGAAACAAAAAATGGACATTTTAATTTTTCCAACAAAAATCTTCTTTTAGCCTCAATTTTTTAATTTTCACATGGGCAACAGGATAAAATGGATCCTAAAATTTGTTGGGCAATTTCTCCTGAGTACACCGATACCTCATATGTGGTCATAAACCACTGTTTGGGTGCACAGCAGGGCTCAGAGGGAAGGGAGCGCAATTTGATTTTTGGAGCTAATTTTCCATTCAAAAAGTCAAATGGCGCTCCTTCCCTTTCGAGTCCTGCCGTGCTCCCAAACAGTGGTTTATGACCACATATGAGGTATCGGTGTACTCAGGAGAAATTGGCCAACAAATTTTAGGATGCATTTTATCCTGTTGCTCATGTGAAAATTAAAAAATTGAGGACAAAAGAAAGTTTTTGTGAAAAAAAAAGTACTTTTTAATTTGTACGGATCAATTTGTAAAGCACCAGAGGGTTCAAAGTGCTCACTATGCATCTAAATAAATTCCTTGGGGTGTCTAGTTTCCAAAATGGGGTCACTTGTGGGGAGCTCCAATGTTTAGGCACACGGGGGCTCTCCATACGCGACATGGTGTCCGCTAACAATTTGAATGGAAAATTAGCTCCATTTGTTAGCGGAGACCATGTTGTGTATGGAGAGCCCCTGTGTGCCTAAACATTGGAGCTCCCTCACAAGTGACCCCATTTTGGAAACTAGACCACCCAAGGAACTTATCTAGATGGGTGATGAGCACTTTGAACCCCCAGGTGCTTCACAAATGAAACCATAAAAATGAAAAAAGAAACTTTTTGTGGAAAAGAAAGTACTTTTTCATATTTACGGATCAATTTGTGAAGCACCTGGGGGTTCAAAGAGCTCACTATGCATCTAAATACATTCCATAGGATGTCTAGTTTCTTAAATGGGTCACTTGTGGGGGAGCTCCAATATTTAGGCACACAGGGGCTCTCCATACGCGACATGGTGTCCGCTAACTATTGGAGCTAATTTTCCATTCAAATTGTTAGCGGACACCATGTCGCATATGGGGAGCCCCTGTGTGCTTAAACATTGGCGCTCCCCCACAAGTGACCCCATTTTGGAAACTAGACCCCCCAAGGAACATATCTAGATGCATAGTGAGCACTTTGATACCCCAGGTGCTTCACAAATTAGTCCGTAAAAGGAAAAAAAAGAAGATTTTTGTGAAAAAAAGTACTTTTTCATTTTTATGGATCAATTTGTGAAGCACCTGGGGGTCCAAAGTTCTCCCTATGCATCTAAATAAATTCCTTGGGGTGTCTAGTTTCCAAAATGGGGTCTCTTGTGGGGAGCTTCAATGTTTAGGCACACAGGGGATCGCCATACACGACATAGTATCAACTTACAATTCCAATTGTTAGCGGACACCATGTCACGTATGGCGAGCCCCTGTGTGTCTAAACATTGGGGCTCCCCCACAAGTGACCCCATTTTGTAAACTATACGCCCAAGGAACTTATCTAGATGCATAGTGAGCACTTTGAACCCCCAGGTGCTTCACAAACTGATCTGTAAAAATAAAAAAGTACTTTCTTTTCCACAAAAATTTTCTTTTTTCATTTTTATGGATCAATTTGTGAAGCATCTGGGGGTTGACAGTACTCATTATGCATCTATATATGTTCCTTGGGGGGTCTAGTTTCCAAAATGGGGTCACTTGTAGGGGAGCTCCAATGTTTAGGCATACAGGGGGCTCTCCATATGCGACATGGTGTCCGCTAGCAATTTGAATGGAAAATTAGCTCCAATAGTTAGCGGACACCATGTCACATATGGAGAGCCCCTGTGTGCCTAAACATTGGAGCTCCCCCACAAGGGACCCCATTTTGGAAACTAGACGCCTCACGGATTATATCTAGTGGTATAGTGAGCATTTAGAACCTACAGCTACTTCACAGAATTTGATAACGTCATATTGAACATTTTCTTTTTTTCACACAATTTCTCACTTTTAGGGTACTTTCACATCAGCGGTTTTTGCCGTTCATGGCAGATGCGGTGAAAAAAATGCATCTGCCGCGATTACTGCATAACTGCTGCACTTGCGGCACAGTTGCTGCAAGCCCCATAGAATGTCTATGCGGGCTTGCGGCAGGTGCGGCAAGTGCGGTATCAGCACTTGCAGCAGATGCGGCCGCAAAAAAAAAGCGGCAGACCGTGTTTTTTTTCGCAGCTGCACCTGCCGCAAGTGCCAAAACCGCACTTGCCGCACCTGCCGCACACTTACCGCAAGCCCCAAAGACATTGCATGGGACTTGCCACAACTGTGCCGCAAGTGCAGCGGTTATGCGGTAATCGCGGCAGATGCGTTTTTTTCACCGCATTTGCCGCAATTGGCAAAAGCCGCTGATGTGAAAGCAGCCTTAGAGCATGTGCACAAGATCCGGAGACACAGTGTCCTGGTCGTCTCCTCTCCTGCATTTTTTTGTTCTAGTATTTCTTTATTAAATTTAAAAAAAAAATGACGTGGGGCTTCGCCACACTTTTGGTCCAGCCAGGTACAGCAGGCAGCTACGGACTGCCACCAACCCCTTCTGCCTAGTTTTACCTGGCTGGAAACCAAAAATATAGGGAAGCTCTTTTTTTTTTTTTAATTATTTCATGAAATAATTTAAAAAAAAAACGGCGTGAGCTTCGCCATGTTTTTGGGCCAGCCAGGTACAACTAGGCAGCTGGGGCTGGAATCCTCAGCGTAGGGAGGCCCAAGCTTTCTGGGCCCCCCCCGCTGCGAATTGCAGCCCACAGCCGCCCCAGAAAATGGCGCATTCATAGAAGCGCGATTTTCTGGCGCTGTATCCAGCTCTTCCAGCTGCCGTGTAGCGGTGGCAGACAGGGTAATAAGGGGTTAATGCCAGCTTTTTTGCAGCTGGCACTAAGCCCGAGATTGTTAATGTCTGGCCAATATTAGACCGGCCCATTAAGAATCCCTAGTAAATTGTAAAGAAGACACAAGACAGAAAAAAATATTTTTATTAGAAAAAACACACAGACACTATTTAGACCCCATCTTTATTATTCTTTGGCATCCGACGTAGTCCAGTAGGAAGGTCCGACGTAGTCCAGTAGGAAGGTCCGACGTAGTCCAGTGGGAGGTCCCTCGATCATTTCCAGACTTTTACAGCATATGGGGGTGTCCCCCATATGCTATTAAAGCTGGCATTCTTCTAGGAGAATGACAGGTCATGACCTCAGTGAGGTCATGGCAGGTCAGGATCCTTGGTTCACAAAGGGTTAATTGTGATCCCATCATGAGATCACAATTAACCCTTTGTGAACCAAGGATCCTGACCTGCCATGACCTCACTACGATCATGAGCTGTCAGTCTATGCAGAGACTACTCTGTCTGCAATTAGACTGACAGCTCATGATCGCAGTGAGGTCATGGCAGGTCACCATCCTTGGTTCACAAAGGGTCAATTGTGATCCCATCATGAGATCACAATTAACCCTTTGTGAACCAAGGATCCTGACCAGCCATGACCTCACTGCGATCATGAGCTGTCAGTCTAATTGCAGACAGAGCAGTCTCTGCATAGAGTGACAGCTCATGATCGCAGTGAGGTCATGGCAGGTCAGGATCCTTGGTTCACAAAGGGTTAATTGTGATCTCATGATGGGATCACAATTGACCCTTTGTGAACCAAGGATGGTGACCTGCCATGACCTCACTGCGATCATGAGCTGTCAGTCTAATTGCAGACAGAGTAGTCTCTGCATAGACTGACAGCTCATGATTGCAGTGAGGTCATGGCAGGTCAGGATCCTTGGTTCACAAAGGGTCAATTGTGATCTCATGATGGGATCACAATTGACCCCTGTGGGAACCAAGGATGGTGACCTGACATGACCTCACTGAGATCATGCCCTGTCACTATGCGCAGGCAGAGCAGTCTCTGTTCTGTCTGCGCATGCCGGCAGACAGGAAGATGAAGAGGCCGGAAGAAGCAGCGGGAGCCGCACCGGGATGATGGTAAGTATCAGCCCCAGGAGACCTCCGGGGGTGGGGGGGTACTGACGGGGCAGGGGGGCAGAGCGGGGGAATATTTACAATCTCCCTCCATCTGAGCTGTCAGATGGGAGGGAGATCAGATGATGGCGGCGGGGGCTGGAAGGAGCCGGGCCACAGGGGACATGTAGAGGATGGGGGGGGGGTATATGACCGGGGGGGGGGGCGAGTGACCCGGGGGGGGGGGCAGAGCGGGGGAGTACGGATCATCTCCCTCCCATCTGAGCTGTCAGATGGGAGGGAGATGATGTCGGGCATTAGTTGCTGACGCGCTGCGGCGCCATTTTAGGGGGAGGGGAGGGGGTGGGGGCTGAGTACCGGTACCGGGGGCTGTGTACCGGTACTGGGGGGGGGGGGCAGATGATTTCTCTTCATGCCACGGGTTTGACCCTGTGGCATGACAGAGAAATCATTGTTTTTACCGGCGGTTCGCTGTATATTTATGTGATCACGGTTATACACCGGTAAACGGTGTATAACCGTGATCACATGGCGGGTACCGGTAAAAACCGGCCCGATTCATAATCTTGGGGGTCTCAGCTACCCCCGGTAGCTGAAACCCCGGAGATTTTTGACCACTGGGGGGCGCTAGAGCACTTTCCCTGGCTGACGTCTGCAGACGTCAGCCAGGCATAAGTACCCTCTTTTTCAGACGTCTCTGGACGTTAGGCCGTCGTTATGGGGTTAAGCAATGGGAAGAGAGATCAGCCCTGAGGACTGCAGCAAAAAGAAATCAGAAAACATATTACCATCTTAGCAAAAAAAAAAAAAAATCACTAACCAAAACTAACATGAAACATTCAAAACAGCAGGCAACTATGTCTACACATATTGGACCTTGTATATTGTCATCTTCTACTGAAAATTCGCTGCTTATTATTCTTGACGGTTCTCATAATGTTATTCAAAAAATACCCCAATAGACCAGACTACACGCATGTTACATCGGCATTGATACATATCAATGATCCATGTCCGAGCCTGTAAATCCAATTTGAATAAACAGTACATTATTATACACAGATGACTGAAGATGCTTTTCATCATCTACAGAATTAAAGGGGAACTCCGGGGAGAAATAACCATCACTGCCCTCCTACATGATGAAGCAGAGCTGTACACGGCAGCTCTTAGATCTATAGATAGCTTATCAATTAATAAAATCATATCTGCTCCTTGGCTCTCACTCCTCCCTTTGGGGACACAGAAATTCAGTGATGCTTCTGCACAGAACAGGTGGTGTTTCGGGGGCATGGACTCTGGGTGCTCCAGGATCATCTTACATCCCAGGCCCCTCATACTTCTGAATGGGCAGGGGGCGTGACCGCCAGCCCCATAGTCACAGTACATTCTGCCCAATAAACATCCTATGTAATGTATGAACAGGGGTGTTCTCCCTTCAAATATCAATCATGTCACCAAGCAGATATAAATACATGCTGTGATTCTCTGCTATACAATGATATGATGGTGCATAATGTGTAATGTCATGCATCAGGCTAGGAGCACAGGTAAAAGCACTGGATTGGTTTATTCAGCACTGCCATGGTCTCCTACACCCGTATCAATTTGGTAGACTATGGTCTCCTGAAACTTTCTATGGATTGTCATGGTCTCCTCAGTCACAGCAAAACATCCATATTACTGTGCAGTATCTGTTACACATGATATAAACCCCAAGGTTCCATCATTATGCTTTGTTTCTTATACTGTGCACCAAAAATATATGGGCTTAAAAATATCTATGCATCTATCAATTATTCATCACTCACATGTCTGTATTTATCCATCATATCATATGTTTTCATCCATCAATATCTATTTAACTATTCTATTTATAGCTAGTTTATTTATATCTATATATCTTTATCTATGGGGTTTATCAATCCCCTTTTAGACAAACTAATGTGGAACTCTTGAATTCAATACAGAAATGCTGTATGACTGATGTTATTCAATGAGTCAGAGCTTGTCAGCTATATTTCCTCAGCTCTTCTGGGCCTGACCCAAGAAATCACAACATGTAATACTGTGATCATGGGGCCAGAGGCCACACCTTCTGCCACACCCCTTCTTCATACAGAAGTGTGAGGGCGCAGGAATGTAAGATGATTCTGGAGCCCCCCAAGGGTCCACGTCCCTGACACACCACCTGTCACTGCTGCAGCATCACTGAGCAGATATGATTTTATAGACTTATGAGATCTCTATAGATCCTAGAACGGTAGTGGACAGCTCTGCTTCATCATGTAGGAGAGCGGGACAGTACAAAAAAGTTTTATGTCCCTGATGTTCCCCTTTAAGAGAACATGACATCCGATTTATGAATAAAATAGTAAGCAGGTCAGTCAGGGCACTTAGCAGGGCCAAAGTCACGGTTAGTTTTCCATCCAGGAATGGCGATTTCCCACCAGGGGTGCACAGCCAAAGCACCAGCAACAGCAACAAAGGAAAAAAGGAAGGGCGGCACTCACCGGGTAAACGAGAAAGTCTTATTTATTCCAGAGTTCCGGAAACAAACAGGGTGCAGGGAGGGGGCAAGAGGAGCCGCCGGACTACGGCACCGTTTCGCGACGCGTGTCGCTTCTACGACGCGTGTAGCTTCTACGGGTCCAGGCACCCGTAGAAGCGACACGCGTCGCGAAACGGTGCCGTAGTCCGGCGGCTCCTCTTGCCCCCTCCCTGCACCCTGTTTGTTTCCGGAACTCTGGAATAAATAAGACTTTCTCGTTTACCCGGTGAGTGCCGCCCTTCCTTTTTTCCTTTGTTTATGAATAAAATGTCAGCTCCATCATTTCAGCCAGGTATGTTTTAAACATTTAAACATTTTGAAGCCACCCAAGCTGCTTGGAGCCTGCTGACTAGTCCAAAGGGCTTGTCCCCAGCGGGTTCTCTCCGCCCTGCTCAATAAGATTGACAGCACTCTTAGTATATGCACAAGTATAAAGAGACTCATCATCCCAGAGGAGAGGGGCAGTCAGAAGATGCCAGTGATTGGCCTCTTCAACATGTCCGCCCCGTCTCATGTTCCTTGGATGCAGTTTAAATGTGCTCTCTGAAAAGATGCTTTGGAGTAAAACATACTTGCCGGTATTATTCATATAGTTCAGAGACTATAAATCAGATGTCTAGCTCTCTTTAATATGTTCCCAATCTCTTAGAGGATGAGAATTATCCTATAATTACCACTGATTTGTTGTGTTTCCTCTAAATTTAATAAGGTGTTCTTCAGCAGCAGTGTATTATAATGTATGAGCTGGTGCATAGCAAAATAAAAGACTTCAGCTACTGTAGACCTTCCTATACTAAAGTTTAAAGAAAGTTTGGAACTGGAAGGGGGAGATTGGACAGGAAGCTACCCCTTACTTTCTAAAAACAGGTTCTGCAGCAGCTGAGGTGTACTGTGCAAGGATTAACGTACCGACTGGTACAAATTATCAGATTAAGTCAGTGATTTGCGTAATTAACTACAACCAACCAGTCTTAAGCATCCAATTCACATTCAAGGAATAAGCAAACAATGAAATGCTGCCCCAATGTAAGAATGTCTTTTTTTGCTACTCAAAGTGCCAGTAACAAGTTTTACAATAGCAGAACATCTGGATTATCAAGAATACAATAAAGGAATATAACCTTAGATTACCAACATTGTCCCTAGAAGCACTGTATTATCCACAAGGCTCATAGAAATAGTACAATTCAGAAGACAGAAAAAATAGGAGACATAAAACCACATTTGCATTGTTAAATTCAAGTTAAATACGATCACTTTCCACTGAATTGTCTATTTCTAAAGGTCATTTCCTAAATGGGAACTGTACCTATGACAGGTTTTCAGTACTTTTATTGGCAGATTGGCATTTCTTCTCTTGTATCTCTACACCCTGATCTGAAGGTAGAATCAAACTGCACTAAACTGATCTCAGAGTCATGGAATGTGCCCAATAAATGCATTTAAAACAATAAAAAAAAACAAGCTTTACATAATCTAGTAAACCAAATAAAGTGGATTTCAGTCTACCTGAGATGGCATCATAGAACTCATCCTCGCTGAGGATACTGCGGGGCGGAGGGCTTCCTTTAACCAGAGACTGCTCTAATTCGTGGTGTTCAGTAGCCAAAGTCTGTAACGCCTCTGATAAGATCTTACTTTTCTCTTGCTCGTGTTCTAGTTTCAGATTTCTCGCCTATATGGAGCAAGAACATTCCTGTGTTAGTGCATTACCTGTAAGGTAAATGAAGGTGACAGATGAAGTAAAGCAATAGTATACATTAGTGAGTGCAGAGAAAAGTACTATCCTGCCACCCAGAGTTGCTCCACTTCATCCAGCACCCCATGCCCCCCTTTTATTAAGATGCTCAATTGTTTAGTTTCACTGTAAAAGGAAATTTTTAATAGAGACAAATGAACTGGACAAAACATTTTGTATACTCAGCCAGAGAACCGTACACCACAAATTTTTTTCTAGCCAATTCTAAGATTAATTTTAGGGTTTGCTCACACTGGTATATAACAAGAGTGAGTGTTTATATATATACACACACACACACACACACACACACACACACACACACACACACACACACCTATATATACACGAGCTGTAGAGCCCGGCGTTGCCCAGGCGCAGTAACTAACTATTCTTAGTTAAAATTGTATGTGCAAAATAATCATTCTAAGTCACAAAGTAAATAAACAGAAAATACAGCTAGTATATTGCCAGCTCAGTTAACTTAGGGAATGTATAGACTGTTTTGAGGAGTACGTTTAATCCCGTGCTTTACAGTCAGTAGCCAAAAAAGGCCTATTCACTGTTTTGACAGTTTACTTGCATATCTATCAGGTGACCTATAACTTACCATATATGGACGAGAACAAAACAGTGATGTCATAACAGAATGTTAGCCTATAACATTCCGTGTTTTCACTGTATTTGTGTCTCGCGAGTTCCATTTGTGGATTTACGTTTGATCCATTCTATTGAACATGACTGTTTCGTTCTCTTCCATATATGGTTATAGGTCACCTCAAAGATGCAGACTGTCAAAACAGGATCTATAACCTCACACATACCAACAGTGAATAGGACTTTTTTTGATGACCGACTGTAAAGTGTGGGGTTAAAATGATTCCTCAAAATATAGTCTAGGACATTCCTTGAGTCAAATGAGGTGCCCGGGATAGTGACTAACTGTTCTTAGCTACAAAAAAAATGGAATGATTTAACAAAAAATGATTTTGTACATACAAGTCACAAAGTAAATAGGCCTTCTGCTGTATACTGGGGGCAGTGTGTGGCCTCTTGCTGTATACTGAGGGCTGTGTGTGGCCTCTTGCTGTACACATGGGGCTGTGTGCAACTTCCTGCGATATATTGGGAGCGGAGTGTGGCCATATTCATATGATGCATTTTGAAAGGGGTGGGGCTAACTGGAGGGGACAGACCTACGATACATACACTCAGCTTTCATATATATATACAGGGTGGTCGAAAAGTAGGTGGACAGAAAATACAATGTATACAATTATATTTACTAACACTTCTGGTGGACTTTTTTGGACTCTGAACAAATGTTGTTTATTATCTTCTGTACAGACTGTTTTGTGTCGACCAGTTTTTGGAGCAAGGACTGAGGCAGTGGCCTCGAATTTGTCACGAATGCGGTAAATGGTTTGTCTCTTTGGGGCTTGAGTACCAAATGTTTCAACCCAAGTTGCTCCAACGGTTTCAGCATTTTGAGATTACCAATATTCTTTTAAAATCCATTTTCTCTGATCTGTGTTTAAATTATTTGCCATTATGGGTTATCTGAATTATCTGAAAAGAAAACAGTTTTGGGGGGAAATCGATCTATGCCCTTAGCAACCAGATTCCACCTTTTATTTTCCAAAGAGTCTGAGGAATGAAAGTGGAATCTGATTGGTTGCTTAGAGCAACTGAGCCAGTTTCACTTTACACTATGTTTGATAAATCTCCCCTTCTTAACCTTATAAAGTAAGGAAGATATAGCGGTCTATTAGGAGCGCTAGGGCATTAGAAAACAATAAACTTTTTACTCCCGCTAGGAGTGACATGGTGTTTGCTGGCTGGATTGCGGCGGGCAGAGATACAGCTGAGTCATTTGGAGACTGGGACACGTGGCCTTCCTCCTCATGTGTGGCAGGATGGTCGGATCCGGCTCCGCTTGGTTGGTTGAGGAGTCTTCAGTTGAGCCATTACCTGCAATCCCTACCTCCCAGACAATGCTACAACCGCCCCAAGACTCAATTTGAGACCCTTTGTACTGAGCCAGGATTGGCTAGGCATACACTCTCAAGACTATACTCAATGCTGCTTTCTCCCCCGCACCAGTCTCATCCAGCATTTATCACCAAATGGGAAAGGGATTTAGGTATCCAATTATCGGCAGACCAGATTACCCATATCTACCAGCTTACTCATACTGCCTCCATATGCTCTAAGTTTCAGGAAGCAGGTTATAAGATTTTATCTAGGTGGTATAGAGTTCCTACAAAGTTACATACTATATTCCCCAGTATTAGTGCCGACTGTTGGAGATGCGGAAGGGAGAGGGGCACGTTGCTTCATCTGTTTTGGGGGTGTGAAGTGATTAAGCCTTTCTGGTGTGGTGTTGAACGCATTGCGAGACAGGTTGCTGGACTTCAGTTTCCTCTGACACCTGCTCTGGTTCTTCTACACCATACCGAGACCCCCTTTCCGCAAAATAAAAATTCTCTCCTGAAATTCTTGATTATTGCCGCACGGTCCTGTATCCCGGAACTGTGGGGTAGCTCTTCTCATCCAACTCTAACCCACTGGGCTAAAAAGGTTAATACCTTAATGCGTATGGAAGATCTCACGGCCTCCATGCACGACTCTTACACGAAATTCTGGTGCATATGGGCTGCCTGGATGGACTTTCAGCAAACAGATGATTACAGAATTCTATTAGGAGGTGTATAACCATTTGCAGGATCATACTTCGATGACAGGCTTCACATTGGAGTCGTACGGATGCCGGTCTCTCCCTCCCCCACCCTATTCTCCTTCTTTTCTCCACCCCCCTTTTTTTTTTCTATTCTCTCGTCCTCTCCACCCTTTGTTTTCCCCCTCCATACTAGTCTCCTCGTGCTCTTTATCCTTCTCCTCTGTCATTTCTCTCTCTCCTCCTCTTTTCTGTCCTATGTCTCAAAAAGTGGGACTTCACAATATTAGACCATATCTTTAAAAATATTTTTTAGTGGAGCCGTTGGCTCTTCAGATTTTCAATATTACAAATGGCTGTATCAACGGTCTTCTGAATATGGTGAAACTGAACATGTCTGTTAACAGTTTTGTATCCTGCACTCTGCCGATATCCTATGCAATATTGGAATAGCTGACTTATCTTTTTGAACCGTTGTCCTTTCAGATTTGTTCCTGTCTTTTATATCTACTAAATAAAGAATTATAAAAAAAAAGAGAAAACAATAAACTAACCAGGGGGGAGAGATTACAGAACTTTATTGCCCCTTACTTCCCACAACACGTTTCAACAGTGTATCTGTCTTCATCAGGTGGAGTTCTTTAGGTTTTTACCTTCATAATCTTATTACACATACTGTCCACCTACTTTTGGACCACCCTGTGATTATATATAATGTATATTACTAGCTGTAGGGCCCGGTGCCCAGGCATAATGCCCATATACGGTCATAATGCTCATATATGATAATGTATGCATCATAGCCCCCTCGCCCCTCCCAGTAGCCACACCCCTCCTGGTAGTCCCACCCCCTTCATAGTGCCATCCCTACATATGGCTTTGCCACTTCATAGCACCACCCCTCCATATTGTCCTGAGGCGTGTCCATTTCAGTAGCCCTTGAGAAAGCAGCTATTCTCATGTCTGCAAATTTTCCCTCCCTCTCTTTCATTCCTGAAAGTCTTGCTCAGCTTTACTCTTACAGTGTGATGATTGTCATCCAGTCATCGTACAGTAACATATTTTCTTATTGGGCATTAGTGTCTGTAGGACACTATGATCCCTATGATTTAATGACAGTGACATGGAATTTTATAAGCCAACATTACATTCTATTGTGACATCACAATAAAGGGATGGGGCTAACTGGGCAGAGCTATGTGTAGTGGGCGTGGCTGAGTAGTGGGCAGGATTTGCATTAGCCAAGATTATTGTTGTTATGCTTAGCGAGACTGCGTGGAATGGCCAGGACTTGATACATATACATATACTTACTTTTCTATACATAGACAGATATAAAATGGCAGCATGCTTCGATTGGCAGCATATATCTCACGGCTCTTACCCACTCGAGTCTATGGGTACAGGTAAAATATCAGACTGCACTCCGATGTCATCCGAGTGCAGTCCAATATACACCGATACAGGCAAATGAGAAGATGGGAGCTCAAATTCTCCATGTCCTCAGTGCAGTGAATTACACTCCGCCCATGCTCAAAGCAGTGATTGAGGCAAGTGTCATTAGTATAATGAATCAAATTCTCTCATATGAGAATCATCAGCAGTGAAAGCAATTCCTTAAATTTATTATAATAAAAAAAAAAAAGCTCATGTAAACTGTGAAAGCTGCATGCATAAGTTGGACATTGCATTCAGTGATTATTCTGAAAAATATGAGAACTATAATATCAGTGACAAATGCAAAACCATGGCTAGAACTGAAAACACTATGCTCAATGGTTACCTTTGTTTAATCTCATTTTACTTGCTCATATAGAGAACATTATTTCCACAGTGCTTTAGAGACATTATCTCTTGCCCCATTAGAGTTCACAATCTAAATTCCCTTTCTACAAGTCTTCAGAGTGTGTAAAGGGCCTGTCACACGTGTCAATGTCGCCCGCGATATCGCTCATGCATCACATATTCGTCGCCTGAGTGATGTGGAATTATCGCAGGTAAGATGTCACATGCGTCAATATGACCCAGCGATGCGGTGATGTCGCCATCTTGCGAGCGATTTTATTTAGTCGCTTGTACGGTGTCAAAATAGAAAATAAAGTCACGGAGTTTAGTGTCACACGCAGCGATGCACAAGGTCTATTGAGCGATGAGCAACAGGTTTTACGTTTGGCAGTGAAACCTGCGATCAGCGACATATCGCTGGTTGCATCGCTTGGTCACATGCTTCAATGTTGCTCCTACATCACTTTTACGTCGCTTGAGCGACTGAAAATCCGTGACGCATGAGAGACATTGACAGCGATATCGACGTGTGTGACATACCCTTAAACGTACCATCACATGCCGCAATCTCGCCTGGGAATCTGAAATCTCATACATGGAAAACAAAAGAGCCAAAAATCATATTTGTAAGTAATGACCACACTGCTGTATATGAAGTAATTGTATTATAAGAGTCAAATAAAAGTCCCATTCTTTTTAATAGTCTGGCATTTAGGGACAGTATTTTTTGGATTTCATGTAAAATCAACAGTGGACTCTACATATGCATGGCTTCTATGGGAGATTCTTTCAGTACCTTGGACGTCCATAGGCAACCACTGAGCACTACACCACAAGATAACTGCTTTGTACATTAGTCTGCCTAATACACTCCTCAACATTGAAATTGATACAGCAAGATGGAAAAGCTGAGGACGAATGGAAATTGCAAGATAGACATCTTAACGATAGGTAGATGACAAAAATAGAAACAAGATTTTCTATGTTTTCAGTGTGTTTGCCACACACAGACATACATCTACCTGATGGCGAAATATATGATGCCTAAAGACAAAAAACAAAGTCTACTTATAAAACACAAAACCAAGAAGTACTAGCTTTTACATAGCAATTCCCTAATGATTCATGTGCACAAGTAGATCATCGCACTGGACTATCTGCCTATGGAAGCATAACTGAGAACTCACAGGAGTGAGGATTCACTTTAACGCTTTGCTTCTATCTGTTGAGTAGAAGAGCATCTAGAATCGATGTGGAAACACATTTCTGGTTAGGTTGTTAATAATATGTTCATTTTGAAGTTGGCTAATGCGAATGGTTTTGTTAATGCGTTTTTATATAAAGCAGTAAAATGGGGCTGGTATGGAGATTCAAGATGGATGGCTTTGGAAGATACAATGGTATACAGCGACACCATCACAGTCTATAAAACACAAACTAGTCCTGGACACTAGAGAGAGCGTCTGAAACACATAAGGAGGTATTCTTCTGGATTTTTGGGATTACCATGTACATGGCCATGACAGAAGATCTTTCCAGCACACATCATTACTACAGTTTGAATAGACATTTCCATTAAGACAATACACATTGAAATACAGTGAAACATTTCCATTTCATTTCAATCATGAAGGAAGGAGCAGCACTCACCGAATCTTGAATGCAGTGTGTGAAACTTAATTCCAATAAAAGCAGGGTCACATCACTGCAGGGAAGGGAGTGAAGCAGGGTCGGACAACGGTCACACAGTTTTGTGCGGTTGGCGCTTCCACGTGTTCAATATTGGACCAATTAAGAACTTAAGAAGAAAACAGTGGCCAATGATCGCTCTACATCAGACTGATAGAAGAGCTCACTGGTCAGTGTTCTTGCCTCCTGCACTGCGTGGGAAAAGTGACAGCCGTCAAAGAAGATTAGCAAAGCTACATGTGCTGGAAGACAAGGAGGAAAGCACTCCGGGTAACAATGTGACAGATCTCTGCTGTGCACAGTCCAGGCAGAGGAGGGAGTGGGGCCTGCTGTGAGCAGGGGAAGCTGGATATGTACCCCACCTCTTGCTGCACAAAGGAGTTGTGTGAGAGTATCAGTAAATATGTGCGAGTTGTGTGTCAGTATGTGTGTCTTCTGTGGCAGTGTGTTTGTGTCCATGGTTTTGATCTGCTGTGTGAGTTGTGTCTTGTGTGGTTTCTGTGTCTGGCCTTCTGTGTACGTGTGTCTTGTGTGAGTTGTCAGTCTGAGTTGTCTTCTGTGAGTTGTGTGTCTGTAGGTGTCTTCCATGTTAGTTGTGTGCCTGTATGTGTGCCTTCTGTGTGTGAGTTGTGTCTGTCTTCCATGTTAGTTGTGTGCTGTCTTCTGTGAGTTGTGAGTTTGTAGGTGCTGAGTTGTGTCTGTGTCCGGTGTATGAGTTGTTTCCTTATGTTGAGTTTGTGTCTGTAGAGTCTTCGTCGTGTTATGTGGTAGTTCTCTGTGGTGATTGAGTGTGTTTGTGTATCACTGTGAGTGGTGTGTCATCTTTTATGTGTGATGTGTGTCTTCTGTGTTAGTTTGTGGTCATGTTGACTTGTGTGTGAGTTGTGTGTCCACTGTGTTTGTGTGCCAGCGTCGTGTGTGTGACTGTGTGCCTTCATGTGGGTTTTGTGTGTAACATACATATTTTTAAGTTAAGAAATGTTACTAAGCCCATCTAGTTCAACCCATAGCCTAACATGTTGATCCAGAGAAGGCAAGTGTTTCTATATGTGGTTTTGTGTCTGTATGTGAGCCTTCTATGTGTGAGATGTGTGCCTTTTGTGTGAGAGTTGTGAGGTCTGGGTCTGTGTGTGAGTTGTGTCTGTGTCCTGTGTATGAGTTGTGTCCCTATATGTGCGAGTTGTGTGTCTGTGTGTGAGGTATGTGTGTCTTGTGTGATTGAGTGTCTTGTGTGCTTGTTATGTGTCTGTGTGCGTGCTCATTTTTCTGTTTATCACTGTCTTGTCTGAGTTGTGAGTCCTCTTGTGATTTGTGTGCATGTGTGTGAGAGTTGTGGGTCTATATTGTATTAGTTGTGTGTCTATGTTGTCTTGTGTGTGATTTGTGTGCCTATATGTCTTCTATGTGGGTTTTGTGTCTGTATGTGAGCCTTGTGTGTGAGATGTCTTCTGTGTGTCGAGGGGTGTGTGCTTGTTATTGTGTCCTGTGTGAGTTGTGTGTGTCTTCCGTGTTAGTTGTGTGCCTGTATGTATGCCTTCTGTGTGTGAGTTGTGCTGTGTGTCTCCGTGTTAGTGTGTGTCTCTGTGATTTGTGTCTGTATGTGTCCTGTGTATGAGTTGTGTCCCTGTGTGTGAGTTGTCTGTGTGAGTTGTGTGTCTTCCATGTAGCTATGTGTCTAAGTGTGCGTTGTCTTGTGTATGTGTGTGAAGTTGTGTATCACTGTCGTGTGTAGTTGTGTGTCCTCTGATCGTGTCCGTGTGTCTTGTGAGTTGTGAGTCTTGTGTTTAGTTGTGTCTGATGTAGTTGTGGGTCAGTATGTGTATTAGTTGTGCGTCTGTTATGTTTGTGTGTGTGAGTTGTGTGTCCACTTGTGAGTTGTGTGCCTGTGTTAGTTGTGTGTTTGTCTTCGTTAGTTGTGTGCCTGTATATGTGCCTTCTGTGTGTGAGTTGCGTCTGTTGTGTGTCTTCCGTGTAGTTGTGTGTCTATGTGTGACTTGTGTGAGTTGTGGGTCTGTGTGTTGTGTGTCCTGTGCTTGGTGTTTCCTGTGTATGAGTTGTGTGTTGTGTGAGTGTGTATTCTGTGTGAGTTGTGTTTATTCTGTGTGTGGATTTTGTGTGTGATTTTGTTTGTGTGTGTGTGTTGTATTTCTGTGTGAGTTGTGTGGTTTGCAGCTGTCTTCTGTGTGAGTTGTGTTTTCTGCATCTGATGTGTGCCTGTGTGTCTTCTGTGCGAGTTGTGTCTATGTGTGTGTGTAAGTTGTTTGTCTTCCATTTTAGTTGAGTGTCTGGGTCTGTGTATGTTTGTGCGGTCTTGTGTGAGTTGTGTATTCTTTGTGAGTTGTGTCTATTCTGTGTTTGAGTTGCGTGTCTTCTGTGAGTTGTGTCCATGCATGTGTGTGTCTTGTGTGTGCGTTGTACCTGTGTGAGTGTCTTGTGTGAGTTGTGTATCTGTGTGTGAGTTGTGTCCCCATGCATGTGTTTTGTGTGCCTGTTCTTGTGTGAGTTGTGTGTATTCTGTGTGAGTTGTATGTGTGAATTGTGTGTCTGTGTGTGAGTTGTTTTCTGATGTGATTTATGTGCCAGTGTGTGAGTTGTGTCTGTATGTGTATCTTCCATTTTAGTTGTGTGTCTGGGTCTGTATGTGTGTGAGTTGTCTGTGGTGTGTCTGTGTGAGTTGTGTGCCTGTGTGCCTTCTGTGAGTTGTGTGTCCTCTGTGAGTTGTGTGCCTCTAGTTCTCTGTGTGTGAGTTGTGCATCTGTATGTGTGAGTTGTGTGTCCATGTGTCTTGTGAGTTGTGTCCTATGCATGTAAGTTTGTGTGCCTGTGTGTTTGTGGAGAGTTGTGTGTATTCTGTGTGTTTTCTTCGGTGTGTTGAGTTGTGTGTCTTGAGTGCGAGTTGTTTTCTGAATTGATTTGTGTGCCAGTGTCTTCTGTATGTGAGTTGTGTGCTGTGCGTGTCTCATTTTAGTTATGTGTCTGGGTCTGTATGTGTGTGAGTTGTCTGTCTGTGTGTGCGAGTTGCTATTGTAGTTGTGTATTGCATGTGTGAGTTTGTGTGATGTCTAGTGAGTTGTGTCTATTCTGTGTTTGAGTTGCGTGTCTTCTGTGATGAGTTGTGTCTGTATGTTCTTCTGTGAGTTGTGTCCATGTGTGTTTTCTGTGTGAGTTGTGTGCCTGTGTCTTCTGTGTGAGATGTGGATCTGCATGTGTGAGTTGTGTCTTGTGTGTGAGTTGTGCTGTGTGCATGTGTGTGAGTTGTATGTCTGTGTGAGCTTGTGTATGTGTAGGTTGTCTGTTTAGATATCTTTTGAGTATAGTGATGTGTGTATACACACGTCCTGAATGCATGTGATATGTGCCTGCTGTGCATCTGTTATAAGCATATATGTTCTGTCTAAGGACATTATGATTTGTCTGTGTGACTGTATGATGTGTATGTAATGAGCTTATGTTGTCCAGTATGTGTGCTGTATACACGTATATAATGTAATTAACCCCTCCACTACCTTTGCGTACATAAAGTTGTATCCCTGCCTTTGATACAGGCTCACACACTGAGAACTCATCAGTCCCTGCAAATAAGGATGGACGACTGTTTCTGCCTACAGGGGCACAGCTGTGCCGTCATCATTGTGTGTCTGTAGCTTGTGCCAAGCCGCCAATGTCGTTAATGACCCTTGTTCTGGATTCTTCTGTGTGGTTCTTGCATATGCGTGTGATGGCATCTTTCTATTTCTTTAAATTAAAAGGTCTACGATTATCTATCCTGACAAATTAGTACAAAGATCTGTGTGAACAAGATTTATTTACACAGACAGAAATTTTTTTTACAAGGGGGGGGGGGAGGGGCCGAGCCGTGGCCGACGGGGTTGGGGGGTGTTGTGCGAGAAGGAGGATGGGGGGTGTTGTATGTTGTAGTGTTGTTTTAAGTTGTGTTGTTTTTTTTTTTTGGGGGGGATTCTGGTTAGGTGATAGACAAAACATATGGGAGGTTTACGGAGGTAACTTTATAAACCTGGGGGACAGTCTTACTCAATTAGTTAGGATTGTCTTCAGCACTGTTCGAACTAATGAGACGATTGTTATGGAAATGTTATTTATGCGTTTAAATCCCACTTCTCACTTATAGTCTTCATCCACACATAAAGATAAAAATAATAAACTCATTATAGACTCTTAGTGACAGAGATCTATTACATCTTGATCAGCGCATCGCAAATGACAGGCGTCAACGTGGGTAGAACAAAAGTTCGGACATAAACACGTTGAGAAGCCGAAAATACTTATGCAACTAAAGCATCATTATACTTCTGCGCGAGAAGCGGGGTTCTGCTAATCATCTCAAGATCTCTACACAAGGCCTCCTCTCCGCCATGGTGACTCTAATGTCGCCACCGCCCCAACCCCCCCCCCCCGCCTCTTTCGAGTGTAAATAGTGGCGGTCATGATGCACACGAGCGTCGAATATCGCCTATTGCACAGATCACGTAGCCAAATGCACTGCCACTGTACGCCTCTCGAACCCGCACCACTCTTGAGAACAGAACAAGATTTAGTGCACACAGTACTATCGATGTACAACACAGTCATTGCACGCAACAGTGCTTTAGTCGTCATGAGCGTACTGAGACTTTCGTCTAGCATAGGATCTCAGACTCTCACTTCAGAACAACCATGGACCGCAATTGAGTCGAGAGTCTTAACGCAGAGATCGGAAACGACGCTAGACCATCGCCTGCGTGTCAGACCCTTCGGAGTCTCAGCGGAGCTCACAACTACCAGCATACAACTCCAGCGCAACAGTCCCACTAGAGTCATGCATACGGACGCAGCTGAGAGAGATGCGCGACCGAGGTGGAAACCCTGCGCTGGCGTATCTACTAGCGAAATATGACGTGCACAGCTGTGCCCATGTGAGCGCTAGAAACAGTCGGTCCCATTCCTTATTGTGCAGCGCTTAGGAGGTACTCGCGAGGTGCGATGTGTACCCTAGTAGTGAGTGAGTATCTCTATATTTAAAAGGAAGTGATAAAAATTTATGGTTTAGTAGTGAGAGTGCACCAGGCGCTGCGCTCTTCTTACAATGGTGAAGAGAGTGAGAGACGCGACACATTGGCAGTGAGCGCACATAGATGCGGCGAGACTCACATGCTCTATCGCGTTAGCCACTACACATCATTCGGTCCACGCTCAGCTACATATCAGAGGTGGTAAGTCGGTGCTAGATTAGACCTGAGACTTCACATTCTTAGCCCAGAGACTAATACGACATGCACACCATTGACACCTATGCTCTAGTCGTCACTCTCTGCTTCCCTAGAGCATGACACTGCTGGCAGTCACTATCGCCTGAGCAGACAAGTACATTATCTAAAAAGACAACCTGAGCGGAGCGACAACATCATCAGTTCCTCACGAGCACACACTAGTCTATCTCTCAGCTGACACTCAGACGGCTTCACTACTGGGAATCACGGCAACTCACATCAGCAGACTGGACGGACAACTCACATGCCATATCCACAGCCTCTGCACTGTGTTACAGCTACAGCAACCGACATCATCAGGCCCAGCAATTCGTCCACTACAGCAGATCAACCTACCACTATAGACACAACTCACAGACAGACAGACATACTGAGAACAAACTCACACAGGAACGTGACCTCACCCCCCTCAAAGAGCAAGATTTAATCGCATCATAGACCAGCGTAGTTTGAGCTAGGAGGGGTGCGGGGGGGGAGGAGTGCTGGTTAGGGGCACACCAAGGGGTTGTTGGAATTGACATGTTTGGGTTCAGGGTGCCGTGTCGGTTATACATATCACTATCCTACTGTTATGATTAGCGATGCCTTCTGTAATTGTATAGACACATATTCTCACTACTGAGACTCGCAGGTAGCGAGCGATCTCTCTACACTCTTCTCTGTCACACTGATAGCAGATATATACACACACTCACTCAGCGACATACAGACTTTCGCTCTGCCATACTGTACACACATTTTAGGTATTGTATGTAGCGATATATTATCACTATGCGTCTCGCATATGTTATAATTGTAGACTACGGCGATGGACGATAGGATTTTGACGTCACAAGGATGATATGTGATTGGAGAGAATAAGAACACGTTGGTGAACGTAGAGTGAGACATAGTACTATCTTACATAAGGCTTGGGCTTTAGTCATAGACTTCTGCGTGCTAGTGGGTGCGAGACATAGGATTGAGATAGACTATGACGGATTGGAATAGACTACACTGACATTAGACTTGTTGACTAACAGTGTGAAGGTGATAACTTTAGATTAATATGTAATATTAGATATATGAGATGTGATATTAGACTGATTATACGTACATCATATTAGGCATGTTATATATTAGGGGGCGAGTGTATGTTGATATTAAGAGAGAGCGAGAGCGCGAGCTAGACTGTAGGAGATTCTTCTGATGATTGTATAGTTGAACATATGACAGTTTTAAATGTTTAGATGGGGGAAGAAAGTAGGGGGGTGGGTTATAAGTATGTGGTAATGAATTGTGGAGGTGAGTTGAAAGTTTGGAGGGATATATATTGGTGGTTTTGGAAGGATTATGATTCTATATATATCTAGCAGTGTGTGCAGTGACAAGAATGTAAGAGATGTTGGAAGGGGAGACATTGAGTTTAAATTATAATATAAATAATAGTAGATTGTTGGTGTGAGTATATGAATTGGGGGGAGGGGGGATTTTGGAGTGAAGTGATGTAGGTATACTGTAGGTTAGGGGGGGTGAGAAATAGGAGATGTTATTATGAGGTTAGTATTGGGTGGTGGTGTAGATGTAATATATGTATGTATAGTATGATGATATATTGAGTACATGTCCTCATGTTTTAGTTAGACTCAGGACAGACAATATGACAGATAAGTGACGACAGTAGTGTTGATTCATAACATAGTATTGACTTGCATGGTCATGAGTATTAGTAATTATATACGATAGTGACATAGACTAGAATTCAGTGATCTATTTATGTAGACTCGGGACAGATTTAAGATGTGACACAGCAGGAGAGAAGGTAACATCTAGTCTGTATATTTTATACAAGGCAGAGACTCAAGTTGAAAGACTGGTAAGTACTGATACATAGGGTCTCTGAATAACATAGATATACATTCTAGGGAATAAGGATGATAAGCGACTGAGTTTTCTATACATTCATGTGATCATTATACTCTACATGACACTTATACATGACTATGAGGATTTTGGTCATGCGTAATGGATAGGATAGTATGTAAGTGAGAGAGATATAGTATGATTAACAGATGATGATTATGCAGCACAGTATGTATGTCTACTTACAGAGGATGTCAGAGCGGGCAGAAAGAGTTAAGAAACTAGAATGTAGGTAAAACTTCGAAATTAGATGTTAGTTCTTAGAGTACATACATCTATACGAGGATATAGATGGATGTCTCAGTCAAATACATGATATATGTCTAAGTTGACAGGACAACATATTGAGATACTGGTAATGTGAACACAACACTGTAGTTACAGTGATGGATAGCGATATTGTTTAACATGAGCACGAGTAGAGATACTAATACAGACACAATTAAATTGGGTGCATGATATATTCTTAACTAATGGTGGTACAGAACACACAACATTCTTCATCATATATGATAGTGTGAGTTTGAGAGACATTATCATGCAGCACAACTCTAGATAGGCGAGACTACATGGTATACAAGGACAGCATTGGATGTATCATTGGTAAGTATAGGATACAGTATGGTGTATATCTGACGGGTTAATTATTATATATTAGTGGATGGGAGGATGAGGTGGGGGAGTGGATATGGTTAGAGTTTATGGTCTCGTTTATATCTCTATGTCTGATAATTTGGAAGATGTTGTGGTTATAGGAAGGATGGGTCTATGTCTGTCACAGAGATACTTCATAGATTATTAAAGAACATCTTGAATTATGATTGATAAAGTGGTAGTAAAGAGTGTGTCTCTCTAGTCTATGACGAGAGAGTTATAGTATACATTGTTATCTTAATTGATATGGGTGACATGTGATATATAGCATGACATAGATATTTATATCTCTACGTATGAAGTATAGGAGTGCGGGTTACTAGGGGCATAGAGTTAGTGGGATATTGTTATGCGAGCGTGGGAGGAGGTTTTTGGGGGGTAGATGTGATTTGTAATTAGGGGGGATGGGTTTATAATGGTTAATTGGGAGATTGTGATTATGTTTGTGATGTATGGGCGGGTCAACATGTGATTGACTCTATAGATACCGAGAGATTTGTACATGACATGATCCTGACTGAGACGCACATCTTAGATAGTTTGAGATTTATAAGATGGACGATATGACTGTGTGCACATACGTAGGGTATCAACAGAGATTAGATGTGTAGGCGTATGAGAGTTGGGTCTGTTGTATGTATTAGAGACACGCTTGTGAAATTTTTATAGGAATGTGGGTAGAGGGGTGGGTGGATTGAGAATGGTACGGAGTGGGGGCGAGGTAGAGTATCTTGGGTGAGGGGGGGGGAGGAGGTTGTTGAAATTTGTATAGGAGTTGATGATGGGATATTTGATTTATATATTAGGGAAGTAGGTACAGAATGGTATAGAGAGGATATATATTCGTAATGTAGTGATGAACATGTCTGGTGTGAAGGTAGGTTTAGGAATGGTATGTAGATAAGAAAGACATGGAGTAGATAGTTAGTGTAGTAGTTTAAGGTGCTTGTAGTTAGGAAAGAAGGTGGGGGAGGATGTGAGATGGGGGTTTGAAAGGTGGAGGAAGTGCGATCGTGGGGGGGTGGGTTGGGAGGAATTGATAGAAGTAAGGAATAGGGTAGAGAAAGTAGGGATTGGGGTGAGCGTGTGAGTTCTTGATTATATGTAACTAAGATGATACTGAAGATAAATATTACTAGTCATTATCTTCTCATTAGAAAAGGTAAAGCTCAGCAGAGTGTAGACATTAGTAGAGGTCTATTAGGTATTAACATGAAGATTGTCACACAGCACTAGTGGTGATGCTGGTGATTTATGTCATAGTACATTAGTAAAGTTAGATATGATTATTCTTACAGAGCTGATATATTTTGTATGGGTGTATGAGTACATAGTAGTTATAAGGATTATGGATTAGTAATAGGAGTAGGACAGTGACTAGTATCTTGATGTATGATTAAGAAATTGGATACATAGGACGGGAATGCTACGTGTGTAGGATACTGGAGGACGTGAGGGGAACAGGGAATGTGAAGAGGGGATGGGTGTTTTTTCAAGAATATATATGGCTGTGGATGTTTCGACTCTAGGATGGTGGTGGGGAAAAGTGTTAATATTAGGCGGAGTGATATGTAAGTGGGGGATGTTGATCACTGAGTAAGACTTGAGTGTAATGACATATTATATAATGTCTTTAATGAGGAGAAAAAACTTGATGTGATTGGGTAGTATTATGGTTATATGGCGATTGAGGACAAGACATGTATTATGTAGAGAGCTATATACTGATATGGAATTATGGTTGAGAGTAGAGGTTGTAGATGTAAAGGGTTATCAAGGGGCGGGACATTTTTATAAGGAGGGAGGAAGGTGACTAGGGTGATTGTTTTGGTTTGTTAAAGAGTGGTTTGTATTATGGGAATTGGGGTGTAGTAAGAAGGGGTGGGGTGTAGTATTTTGTTTAATTTGGGGGTATGTGTGGTGTTGTTTGTTATGATGGTGGGGTGGTGTGGGGAAGGATAAGGGGGTTGGGGTTTGGGGGGTATGGGGTGAATGTGTGTGGGGTGGTGGGGAAAAGGGGGGTTGGGTGTGTAATGTAAATAAAGAGATTAAATGTTCTGTTTTATGGTTGTTATAGAGTTTTTTATTGTTGGTTAGGTATTTGTGTGTGGGTTGGTGAGTGGAGTGTAGGGTAGGTGAAGGGGAATGTAAAATGGGGGAAGGGTTTTGTGGAAAAGTGGATATTTTTATATTGTTATTGGGGAAAGATGATTGGGATGGGGAAGGGTATTTGGTAGGGTATAAGGAAGATATTATGTAAGGGAAGTGTGGGTGTGTTTTATGAATTGTAGATATGTTTTGATGTGAAATGGATAGGTGAATTATAGTATAAAAGAATGAATATAGGATAATGGGTAATAATTGTAAAGAGTAAAGGATTTAAGGGTGGGGGAGTGTATGTTTTGTATGTTTTAGGAAGTGAATTTGAGGTGTTTTTTAGTGTATGTGTATGGTAGGTTAGGCTTTTAAGATTAAATTGGTATGAAAAATGGTTAAGTGATGATGGTGTAGTTTGGTAAGGAAAGTGGAGAATGTCTGTTTAAGATTAATGATTATCATATTATCGTTAATAATTAAGTCCAGAGACTGAGTAATCAATCACTTTTCTATGACAAATTGCTGTTATACTTGCCTATACACGTTATTTTATGGCTGTATGACCACTCGCTTTGTTAATTACGTTATGGAGCAATTTATGTTTTTTCATGCTTTTAT
>JARQOC010000005.1:148921349-148968904 GCA_033576535.1 Allobates femoralis
AGCATCTATAGGACTTATTTGCTTGCAGGGTGGATTGATTTAAATCACGCCGATTTAAATCATGATTTAAATCACGATTTAAATCAAAAGTTTTTTTTCTATTTAAATCGGATCGATTTAAATCATGATTTTAATCATGATTTAAATCACTGATTTAAATCAAAAGGTTTTTTTTTAATATAAATCACGATTAAAATGAGAAGTGAGAGCAGTGTGCATGTGCGCCCATAGTTACACGGACGAAACTAGGGGCAACGATCTAACGCCAGGGTGAGGGGGGGACCCCAAAGTAAGTAAAAATCTTTTTTGTTTTACTATATGGCAATAGGTAGGTGTTTAAAAGCAGCATGTCTTAATTGTATAAACTATTAATAGCCTCCACATTTTGTTCATACTGCCCCTTTAATTCCACACTTCTAGCTTGGTTTCAGTTTTGGTTTAGTTTCTTTTTCCCTGCATTCAGTTGACATGCCCAAACTTGTTGGATAGTCAGCAGTACTTGGCTCAGGCTGTAGTAACATCAGCAGTGCTTGGCTCAGGCTGTAGTAACAATCAAACTTCATAAGTGATCTGTGTGAGCCATGGCAGCAGGTCGTAAGAGAGACCCTATTTGGGTTCATTTTGTTGAGATGCCAGCAGCAGATCTTGGAAAGAAAGGTTTTGTGCACACAACAGTCCGAAACCGCTTAGGAACTGCTAAAGCAGGACAACTGGTTTTCCTATTAAAAGTCCTAAATAAACAGTAGGCTTAAAGGACTGATGTATTCACTGAAGATGTTTGCTTACTTCAAACGTTAGAGATAGGCTATTGTTAAAAAGTACTTACTCTCTGTAGTTCAATTCTGAGTGTTTAATAGTGCAAATAAAAATTATTAGGTTTCATAATCAACTGTTTTAATATTTTTGTGTAAAACAATTAGATTTGCAAAAAGACAAAGTTTTGCTTGTGTACAACTTGATTAAAAAATCTGATTTAAATCAAATGATTTAAATCAAAAAAATCTGATTTAAATCAAAAAAATCTGATTTTTTTGATTTTTTTAAAAAAATCAAGATTTTTATCCACCCTGTTTGCTTGTGTATGTGAATTAGGACCAAGTTGGGTGGTGGGTTGGATATGGGGGTTTGTTTCTACAGTGAATACTATTTTGCATTATACGTACTACCATGGTAGTTGATATTATATCCAGTCTCATATTTTTTATGGTTTTGTTAATCAATAAAAACTGACAAAAAAAAAAAAAAAAAAAAAAAAAAAAAAAGGATGTGGACCTCTTCCGGCCATGCCCGGTTTAGAGCCCAGAGGCCGCTCAAAAACAGGGGGGGGGGGGGGGATGTACTATAAAATGTTGACTGTTCAGTAGTCCATGTGACAATCTCTGCAGTAGTTTAAATGGGAGTAAATTCCTTTTGGCACATTCAGTGTTAAAGTCAGAAGCTGATGCTGTCTATGGGTTTACGGATCTCTCGGCGCAGGTGAAGAGCTGTTGCTGGGTGTGTCAGCTGACATAATTGTCCAATTCCCCAGATTTTAAATAGTTCCCTCTTCCACCAGCAGATGTTGCTGATTGAGCTTTAGTCTCTGCCAAGACCGTGTGCTGCAAGGACGTAGTGCAGTGTGTGCTGATGACTTCCTGTCGTTCTTGCATGGAGTTATCCTTTTTTGGGAGTTGCTGTGCGTCCTGGTCTGTGGGTGAAGGTGAGGGGTGGACTTAGCCTAGGGCTGTTCAAGAGCAAAGGTGGCAGCTTAGATATACTCACCTTCAGAAGTAATTCTGGGAACAGGGAGATCCAGGGAACCCCAGACTAAGGGTCAGACTAATTTCAGTATTTGACTTGGCCCAAGTTACTATCCTGCTACCTGACTCCCTTTACCCCCCAGTGACACCTGGTCTTCAGCAGCGTCTGTGGGACCTTTCTTCTCTGCAATGCATGGAGCAGGTGAGTAGCTCCGCTATGTTAGGTTGCTGCTGCAGGGGTGAGTTATTGGGCTGAGGCTTGGCCTTTCTAGTAGATTTGCCCATATTGAGAGGCAAATGTTGGGGTTTTGCTTTGTCAGGCTCCAGAATTCAGGAATTTTGCAACCTCATTCTAGCATGCTCCGTCACGCCAGCAGCCCCACTACATTAATTTTTGCTTTTCAACTAATGGATTAGTAATTGGGGTACCTGAGAGATGCTACTCAATTACTAACATCAGGGCTTGAGGTCAGCTGACACTTTAAAGCTGACATCAACACCACAAACCATTACCCCTATTGCAAGCACAGCAGAGCAATCAGGAAGAGGCGAGTTGAAGTGCCAGAATTGGCGCATCGAATGCAAAACTGTCATTTCTTCCACGGCTGTGACTTGGTAGTTCTAGTCTGTGAAGAGTCCAATGACCACGAGTCCTCCCAGTCTGATAATATCAGCCTGCAGCTGTCTGCTTTACATTCGCTGGTTCTCTAGAATAGGTGGGACCACACGTGACTTTTAATGTATTTATCAGGTTAAACTAGGGTATGCCATCTTATAATATGTAGCTGGGGGGGGAAGGGGGGGAAACGACACATTATATATCTGCAGGTTTTCGATGCCATGTTTTTCTCCATCTATTCTAGCTAGGTTTTTAAAGTTTTTTTGCATTTATTTTTGACAACTAGCTAAAAATGTTACATATAGTGCTCTAGTATATCATAGAGGAGGTTAAAAATGCATTGCAACACAGAAGCAATACATGTCATGCAGATGCGATGCAAGTAAAATCTGTTCACAAGCTTAGAACTCAAATGTTCTATGGATCCTGTATGAGCAATAAAATGCACACTCACATAATATATGGCGTGACATACGCAGGACGTACACATGACACTTGTACCACTTTTCTGTCTCAGGATCGGAGCTTTATCTTACACCCTTGTGGGAGCGAGGCCTAAGAGCATCTCCACTATGTTAGATGCAGCTTTTCTGTGTCTACATAGGAAGATTTTCATATAAAAAGGCATGCAATATTGTATTTTCCTTCTAATGGCCTCATCAAATGTAAAGCATATGGTTGACTATCTGAGTTGACTTCAATCCTTCAAAAATCATATATTAATACAATAAAATTAAATGTAAAATTAAGTAAAAATAAAAAGTAAAAGGACAACGCTTATGAGGAGTCTATTTTGGGAAAGCTATTCATGAAGTCGGCATTACATAATAACTGGACGTAACATATTAGACCCGGCGAACACATTGCTGGAAGGACAGTGTTAATTAGCCAGCTACATGAAATGCTTTGGGTTCCATTCAGGAATTACTACTGCATTCTTCAATAGTCCCACTCATGACCTCCAACCACCAGTAATGGAAGATGTGCTGCGTGACAACAAAAGTCTCACTATACTGAGACAAATAAACCACACAATGCTGTCAGTCAAACCTAATACAAAAGCAAGATTGTATCGATATGTATATGTGATTTAACATACTGAAGCATTCTAACAGCTAGTGCTAAGAGGTACCAAGTGTTGTATCAATGGAAAGAAAAACAGGTGATAAATGACACGTTTCGGTCTACTAATTCAAATAAAGCAATGCACAAAAATTACTGTAAATTAATTATAAATGACAGTAAATAAATTCAACCAAATACCAAAATGTGTATCCTGGTACTCATATTAACACATGGGACCCAATTCATTACTTGTGATTTTAAAGAATAATAATAAATGATACACATGTATATATAATACATATATACAGTACAAATACACAGTTTTTGCCTTGGGTCTTTCTGTGCTGGTAGATTTGCACCAAATTCATCAACATGGGCCCGAAATGTCTGACGACAAGGTGCAAATTCAAGGATGCTCATTTCTCTTAAGTACCTTTGTAAAGTAAAAAATACCATCAGATTTTTTACTTCTTCAGGACAGAACAATTTTAAATATTTGTGCGCCATTTTTCTCCCCTTCTCCCAGGATCCATGCATTTTGAAGGTTTCTGTTGATACAGCTTGTTTTTTTTTTTTTCCTTTTTACGAAACAGGTTGCATTTCTGAATGCTATTGTTAATTTTACCAAATCATGTACTGACAAACAAAAAAATAATTCCAAGTGGGGTGACGCTGGGGAAACCTGCCATATTTCACTTTTCTATTGATGGAGCTATGGGAAGGCTCATACCGTGTGTCCAAAGCTTTAGTTTTAAAATTACGGTATCTCATTTTGGGGGACTGATATATCAATTACATTGTTTGTTTGGTAAGTACGTACAGTGACAAAACAGTATTTTGTTTTCTCACTTAACATATGTTTTACATCAGGGGTCTCAAACTCGCGGCCCGCCACGCTCCCCAGTGTGGCCCGGGGCACCATGAAAGAAAAATGCATGCCCCGGGCCATTATACATGCAGCCGCCGCGGTACCACTTTACTGCGACGGGTACCGCGCAGGCTCAGCTCACACAATGGCCTTTGCACCTGCCCTGTACATTCATGAAAGCAGGCGGCCGGTGGACCAATCAGAAGCCGCCTGTGAAGTCACAGGCGGCTTCTGATTGGTCTACCGGCCGCCTGCTTTCATGAATGTACAGGCGCGAAGGCGCTTGTGTGAGCTGAGCCGGCGCGGTACCCGTCACAGCAGTCACAGTAAAGCAGTACCGCGTCAGCTGCATGTATAATGAGCCCGGGGCATCAGGTGTGTATGAGTGAGTGTTAGAGAGAGAGTGTCAGTATGTGTGAGTGTATATGTGAGTGAGTGTGTATGTGTATAATAGTGAGTGTATTTGTGTGTATATGTGAGTGAGTGTGTATGTGTATATGTGTGAGTATTTGTGTGTATATGTGAGTGAGTGTGTGTATTTGTGTGTATATGTGAGTGAGTGTGTATTTGTGTGTATATGTGAGTGTGAGTGAGTGTATTTGTGAGTGTGAGTGAGTGTGTATATGAGTGAGTGTGTATGTGTGTGTATATGTGTGAGTATTTGTGTGTATGAGTGTGTACATGTGTGAGTATTTGTGTGTATATGTGAGTGAGTGTGTGTATTTGTATGTATATGTGAGTGTATGTGTGTATATGTGTGAGTATTTGTGTGTATATGTGCGAGTATGTGTGTATATGTGCGAGTATGTGTGTATATGTGTGTGTGTGCATGTGTATAATAGTGAGTGTATTTGTGTGTATATGTGAGTGTGTATATGTGTGAGTATTTGTGTGTATATGTGAGTGTGTGTGTATATGTGTGTATATGTGAGTGAGTGTATTTGTGTGTATATGTGAGTGAGTGTGTATGTGTGAGTATATGTGTGAGTGTGTATATGTGTGTGCGTGTATATTTGTATGTGAGTGTGTATATGTGTGTGAGTGTATGTATATGTGTGAGTGTATTCCCGCGCCGCCTGAGCGGCACATCGCCGGCGACTGGTGCCATGTGCTGACTGGTGCCAGCTGCCGGGTGCAGGCGGGTGCAGGCTGGTGCCGGCAAGCGGAAGACTGGGAGCCACAGAGGAAGAAGCTGCCGGAATGAGAAGAGTGGAGTCAGGTAAGGCGCTGTTACAGCCGAAGATAGCAGCCTGGAGGGGGAGGGGAACGTGACCGCTGAAAGTGCCTAGGGCGGCAGGAACTCCAAATATGTCCCTATGTAAGTGTGTCAATGTGTGAGTGTGTATGTGTTTGTGTGAATATGTCTGAGGATGTATGTGTGTATGTATGCGAGTGTGAATGTGCGGGTGTGTATATATGGGCTTGTCCACACACCTGCGCTCTCAGTATTAAGCGCTTCTGCGCTAAATACTTAGGTTTTGACAGAGAAGTGCAGGTGCGTGTATGCGGCCGCTTTTAGCAGACACTGTCCCTGGTTACCCGATGTGTATCGTGGTAACCAGTTCATACAGCAGGCTGCCAACTGTCCGCTTATCTCGAGCGCACAGGGAAACGCTGCTTGCAGTGTTTCCCTGTGCGCTCTGGATAAGCGCACACTATGCAGCCTGCCGTATGAACTGGTTACCACGATACACATCGGGTAACCAGGGACAGCGTCTGCTGAAAGCGGCCGCATACACGCACCTGCACTTCTCTGTCAAAACCTAAGTATTTAGCGCAGAAGCGCTAAATACTGAGAGCGCAGTTGTGTGGACAAGCCCTATGTGAGTGAGAGAACAAAAAGAACAGAGACCAGGACATTACTACAAGATGACAAGGGAGGGAACATTACTAAAAAATTGGGACATTACTACAAGATGAGGACCAGGATGGGAGACATTAATATAGGATGGGGACCAGGATGGGGACATTACTACAAGAAGAGGACCAGGATGGGGACACATACTACAAGATGGAGACCAGGATGGGGACATTACTACAAGATGGAGACCAGGATGGGGACATTACTACAAGATGGAGACCAGGATGGGGACATTACTACAAGATGGAGACCAGGATGGGGACATTACTACAAGAGGTGGACCAGGATGGGGACATTACTACATGACGAGGACCAGGATGGGGACATTACTACAAGATGGAGACCAGGGTGGGGACATTACTACAAGATGATCATAATTTGTACTTTACTAGATTGAGCAAAAAATTCTAGTATTGCTAAAATGTCACTTAGGGTACCATTACACGTCGCAACATTGCATGCAATGTCACTGGCAATTTGCTGGTTGCAGTGAAATCATGGACACATTGTTCTATTTTCTTGCTGTGTACAAATGTAACAATGTGTCCATGATTTCACTGCAACCAGCAAATTGCCAGTGACACTGCATGCAATGTTGCGACGTGTAATGGTACCTTTAGTCCTACAAGCAATGCGGCCCCCCGATATCAATTTTTTTTCTACGTGCGGCCCACCAACCCAACCGAGTTTGAGACCCCTGTTTTACATAATCTTATATTTTGATAATGCTAAATCCATACATTTAGTCTATCAAATATATATTTTTTATAAGGTTATATTAAAACTGGGAAATAGGAGGAGATTTAAATGTTATTTTTTCACTTCATTTTTTATTTTTAGTTAGTGGGACTTTAACCTGAAATCTGTAGATCACCTATACTATATGCTGCATTGCCATTATATTGCAGTGTATAGTATAAATTATGGCCTCCTTTGAAGCTCCACCTAAGAGGCAGGAACTGGGGACCTTAAGTGACAAGAGACCAACAGGCAGTGATGGAGCCTATCAGGGGGCACCTGGTTTCCATCATACAGGGGATGCCTGGCAAATTTCAGCCTAGGGGCAAATCACACAACAGTGGCCCATGAGCAGTGCGCTTCAGGGGCAGAGAGGCCTCCCAAACAAACATGACAGATGGCCGAGCAGCCCCAAAACTGCTGCTTGACCACTGGCCTGGGGGGGCATCTTCCCCCCCCCCCCCCCCCCCTCACCCCCGCCCCCAGGGCCAGCCAGCCCTGCTATTACGTAGCCTGGCGGGTCAGATGATAACACAAGTGATATGCCACTGCAATTTAATGACAATTGCTGCAGGTCTGAAGCCAGGCTATGTATTAGAGCCAGCATCGGCACAGTTTCAGTGATGTACATGGATGGGAGGGTGCGTGAAGGGGTTAACATAATGCCATATGACTTTTAAACAGTTGGAAAAAAATTAAAATAATCTATGAAAAAAGTTAGGATTTTTTACTCCACTGGGGTACTGAACTTCAATTGTGCAAAAAGTTTGCATCATTTCATAAAAGTGTGAAATAGAAATTAGACTAAAACATCTGGATGATCAAAACCATGCCCATAATAGCAGAAAGAATACTGCAAAACCAAGTGAAATGAACTGAAAACATGGCACAAATTAAATATTAAATAGGCAGAAGTTACAAATTGTTAATAAATCACCATTGTAATCTAGAAATGAAGCAAAGTAATGACAGATCGCCCCCATTATGTATTGGCTCTCTTGACTCAACGTCAGTGATGACACAATGTAGTATACTATAGTGTGCATGAATACTGATGATACAAGAACACCTAGATAATTCAGAACTGAATATTAATTTTAGAACAGATCCCAGCTTGTGATGATGGTGATTTTACAATGTTACTCCACAGTGGTGCCAAGGTAAATGGAGCTATAACACTGCAAAATGACAGACTCCGCTCGGTAACCCCTCTACATAGACAGCTCATTTGTGAGCATATCGTTTGTCATTCTATAAAAATCCCCTCCATCCATATTCACAGGTCTGTGCAAGAGTGAGAAGACAGATCTCATACATCACACATCTTAGGAAACACTTCTGTTAACCCTCGTGTACAGAGAGTTCAGAAACTTCCACTGATTTTGCCCTTCTTTGCTTCCATATCTAATAACAGTTTATGAATAATTCCGTTTATATATTCAGCTAAATCAAGGTCAGACGTGCACATTTAGCACATGTGACAGCATACAGTAGTCATCAGGTCTAATCCATGGAGATCATCCCTAAAAGCCTTTCCACCGGTACAGACAGGGCTGGAAACTATACAATATACACATACAATATATGTGGAGGAGTTATACTATAAGGGGCCCTTTCTGGAAGAACGCAGGGAAAACTAGCTTCAGATCTGAGATTATCGCAATACTTCTCATGGTTTGAGGATTATATTAGAGCCAAGGCAATGCAAGTATCTGATAATAATTATCAGATACTAATAATTAACACTGAACCCAATAGCATAGACATACTATAAAGGACAAGTCATTCCATTCATACACAGTTAATGGACACAGATACAGAAAACACTTACCTCTTAGATGGGATCTTCACTTTCCCCTTGATTCCACCTCCTCGCACAGTATCCCAGCAGAATCCTAGGCACCGCTATGTGCTGGCCAGCAATTTCCCTCCCTAATCCTCATCTCAGCAAAAAATCCCTTGCACCGAGCACAAGCAGCTGCATGAGAAGGCAGCACAGTGTTCTCCTGCCAGCAAATCTTTACATGTAAGCAAATCTGCTATTGGCCACATGGCACAACTTCTATTGGCCCCATCCGTCCTCGGCAATTGTGCTTATATCCTCAGTAAACTCCCGGGATACGACAGCTGGGTGTGTGCCACATTTCATGCTATGTGGAAAACCAAGACAAATATTTAACTCTTGCTAAACAGACACTGTGAAATGTTATTGGCTCACTGAGGACTTGACACTTGCCATAAATATGTCCTTTTTTACTTTGTGTACCGTATATAATCCTGTATAAGAAGACCGTGTATAAGCCGACCCCCCTACTTTTGCCCCCAAAAGCTGGGAAAAGTTATTGACTCGCGTATAAGCCTAGGGTATGAAATGCATCTATTGATTCCCTAAGCACCCAGCTAATTCTATACCTGCTTCTCCTTTCCCTCACTAGTTTTCTTTCCCCTGCTCTATTACTACTGTACTCTCCCTGAGAATCCATCTTTCCCTGCTCTACTCATCTTTCCCTCACTAGTCTTTCCCCTGCTCTATTATGCTAAACTTACAATCCTATACTCTAATGGTGCCTCACCTCCTTCCTTAGACTGGGACAGTATGGTATCGTAATTAAAGTCCCCTGCGGCCACACTGTGCATTAGGTGAATGTCTGGCCGCAGGGGACTTTTTTGTGTGTGCACTGTGCAGGGATAGAGCGATGCAGCGGAGGGATCCAGCCGCCACATCGCTACATCAGTATGGAGCGATGCGGCGGAGGGATCCAAGCCGCACATCGCTTGAGCAAGGCGGAGGGATCCAGGCAGCACATCCCACCAAGCCCCAGCCAGTGGAGGGATCAGAGATCAGACCAGCAGGAGAGCGGGATTACCTGGTAATGACCGAAGGGAAGCAGCGGGGGCGAGGGGGGTTGTGGGGGGGGGGGTTTGGGGGACAGCTAGGCTGAGGAGCGATCAGAAGGGCAGAAGTTAGTGAAGTTAGTGACTCGAGTATAAGCCGAGGGGGACTTTTTCAGCCCAAAAAAGGGCTGAAAAAGTCGGCTTATACTCGAGTATATACGGTAATTACTGCTGTTCTGTTGACCTCGCGGCTTTTTTTTTTTTGTTTTCCTGAGATATGGCCACTATTTCTGTAGAAAGAAATCTAGTCTTTGTTTCTGCTAATTACGTCTGGTCCTCACATCTTCCCTGAGGGTCCTACTCACTTGGCTAAAAAAAAAAAAGGTGTATATTTTACATATTTATGGCAACTGACAGAACCAATACTTTTAGGATTTTCCATATCCAGTTTATGATTGACAAAATGTTCAATCTCTGGAATCCACATGGATACTGGGGGGGGGGGGGGCACTGATTTAGCTTTCATCCCCTCCTATGATTTCCCTTTATATTTGTGCCCACAGCCGCCAGGCAGGGTACTGCCGCCAGCAATGTTTGGTTATTTAAAATGGGGCCACACAACCTACAACATTAACAATGGATCTATGAAAAGCAAACCCAAAAATATATATAACATGAAAATAAATAAATATATACAGCAAACTTATACAACCTGCAAATTTCAATAAACTAGTTTTGCAAACCATGCCCCCATCCCAATATTCTGATAATACACCGGAGAACTGCTTTGTTATAAATGACCATTATATGGGAATATACCATTTACAGTATATAACTATAAGCATGCCTCCCCAGTTTGCATCTGCCAGGTAGGAAGTTACTCTTTTGGTGACAAACATTGGAATGTATACAGTGAAGGTCCAGAAATATTTGGACAGCAAAATCAAGTTTTCGCCTCCGCATGCCATTTTATTTTTTTTAATTTAACAATTGAAGAGTAGATTTTGTAGATTTTCAGGTTTAATTAAAGGGGTTGAACACAAAATCCAGTAAAAAGCTTAGAAATTGAAACCATTTTTCGGCAAAGCTGCCTTATTTCAGGGGCTCAATAGTAATTGGAAAAATGTATTAAAAATGAACACTTATTGTACTTTGTAAATAATCCTTTGCAGGCAATGACTGCCTCAAGTCTGGAAGTCCATGGACGTCACCATGCACTGCCACCACGTTTTAGAAGACGCGCTGTGCTTTGGATCATGAGCTAGTCCAAGCTTTCTTTATACTTTCCTCTTCCCACCATTTTTGTACAGGTTGATTTTGTTAACTCTGTCCAAAGAATGCTTTTCCAGAACTGACGGCCTTTTTTTTTTAAGATGTTTTTTGCTTGGCAAAGTCTAATCTAACCTATTTTTAAGGCTGATTAAGTTGCCAAGCAAAGGGGTTACCTGTGAGGAGAGGCAGGCCAGCAGTCTAGCTGAAGTGGCAGCAGGGCCACACACACAGCGCAGCAGTGGGAAGCTGAGGACCTGGACAGGGTGGGAGCAACCCGGCCCCGGTACAGACTCCGTGGACAGTACTCTGCTTACTGCAGATGATGTTGTTAAGACTTGGAAAACTTCAAAACCGTGAGTTTGTGTGATCCTTGTGCTCAAATCCTGCGTTCCCTCACAAGCAGCCATCATCTCTACTACTACCCCTATCTTGCAATATCCATAGCACAATTTATAGACTGTTACTATCTCTGCCCGGGGAACCAAGCTCTACCTGCGGAGAGCCATTACATCCCCAGCTGCCAAACATCATCCCCAGAGGTTCTCCAGCAGCGGTGGTCACCCTGACCACAACCCGTGGGTGGCATCACGACAAACTCCCCTGTAAATATTCCCTCAATTACTTGCAGAACCCGTGGCATGGTCTGGACCAAGACCGCCATGATATCCCAGCAGTACCCCGGTCCGGTACCAAGTACCCCGTCCCAGTGGGCTCTACAACAACGTTAGAGTCAGCCATTAAGAATCTCTAGTATATAGTAAAAAATAAAAAATAAAAAAAAAAGCCACACAAAAATCTTTCATCAGGAATTAAAAAGAACAAACCACAAATACAAAATTCAGACTCCATCTTTATTACTCCCACACACCCTCTGACGTTGTCCAAAACGATGGTCCCACGATATTCAATCGCCTCTGCTACATCCAGAGCCTGCAGCAAGTGATCAAGTGTCTTCTTGTTGAAGTCTCTGGGGTCACAGTGATTGGCAATTATCTGCCATACAGTACACACAGTGCACAATCCGTGTGACACCGGAGGCTGCAGCAAGGGATCAAGCGTCCTCTTGTTGCAGTCTCTGGTGTCAGTGACGGTGCACTGTATGGCAATTACCTGCCATACAGTGCACCATCACTATGGCCACAAAGACTACAAGAGGACGCTTGTGCCCTTGTTGTAGTCTCTGGGGTCATGGCGATGGTGCACTGTATGGCAATTATCTGTCATACAGTGCACCATCATTATGATTGCAGAAACTACAACAAGAGGACGCTTGCGCCCTTGTTGTAGTCTCTTGGGTCACAGTGATTGGCAATGATCTGTCATACAGTGCACCAACACTGACACCAGAGACTACAAGAGGACACTTGATCCCTTGTTGCAGTCTCTGGTGTCATAGTAATGGTGCACTGTATGGCAATAATCTGCCGTACTGTGCACCATGGTTCCACCCATCCATCCATACCCACCCACCCACACCTCACTGCAGAGATCCTCCTGGCAGGCCGGTGTCCTGCACCTCCTCAGCTGTCAGCAGCGGGGGAGCTCAGGGGAGGTGGAGGTGGGGAACTGAGGTGTGTTGGGGCATTGGCGCAGCAGCAGGGGAGCACTGGGCACGGAGGGGGGCAGGAGAAAGGGGGGGGGAGGGAAAGAGATCAGGAGCAGAGCGGGAGGAGGGGAGGCGGGGAGGAAGATAGACGGAAGCAGAAATTATCGGCGGGCAGTGGGTGTGGAGTGGCTTTGATGGGAGTGATCATCCTACCAGATCTGGAGGGAGTGATGCCCTCCAGCGCTACAGCCTCTGGAAGGGGCTATGACAGCCCCTTTCATAGGTTTAAAGTGAGAATCGCTGTGATTAGCTTTGGAAGTTTCAACAGCTAATCACAGCGATTGCAGGCGGGGTGTCAAGAACACCCCATACCCCCCAACATCACCTAAGGTCCTCTTTTGTCTGTAGGTCTGGTGACATTTCAAGGACCCCAGACACAGGAGCTGCAGGACCCTGATCTGTCCATGACGCCACATAGGCGTCATAGGTCGGGAACGCACCGAATTTCATGACACTTGCGTGACGTCACAGGTTGGGAAGGGGTTAATTACCTGCACAGGTGATAATTCCATTATACGTGCAATACTACGGAAATCCTGAAAACCTGCACTGTTGGTGGGTCCTGAGAACTGGTTTAGAGGAACACTGCCCTATACAAGTATTCAGAAAATATCCATGCGCCAGGCGAAACGGGCATCGACATGCTGTCTGCATCACTCTCTCCGATAACCCTGGCTCCTCACCTTCCCCACTATGGATCAAGGTAATCTTTCTTCAGGGGCGTAACTACAGGTGGAGCTTGGAGCTTAGGGGCCCTTTGGCATATAGAAAAAGGCCACTACTATTAAAGATTTGCAATATTTGGGGGCCTCGATGCGATGGAGCTATGCATCGGAGCCCATGAGCTTGAAGTTACGCCATTGTCTTTCTTGATAAATATTTATGCTGCAGCTACGCCAGTCCATGTTACTATGAACCACATAATAAGTTTACAACACTTCTATGTTGTTATCTAGTGAATACCTGGCAATTAGACTATAAGTTAGCAGCATAATATAAATCTCCAGAATACGGCATTATATCATATGAGCCTCTTTCTCTGGGTGGTCAAGCCACTGGTTACAATTGTTTACATTTGACTATCTATAAAATTATATTTACAATTTACATATATTTATTGACTATATAGTACAGCCCCAGTTCACACACAGTGCTTGGTCCAGTGCTGTTCAACCTCCCCTTTAAGAGATGACCCAAGCGATAACCATAATTGGCAAATATAATCCAGTGTCAATATATTATACTGGCCATGTGAAGCTGCACGTTCCGTTAGTCAAGAACACTAATGCATTGTATAAAAATCACATTGAAATAAGAATTACGCATTTCTGCAGCTTCCTAACTAAAAACTTAGCATCAGAAGACAAACACTTTTATAAAATTATACCGAGTAATTAAAAGATAGGATTATTATAAAACACACCAACCTTTTCGTTATGATTAAAAAGAAGTAGACAGTCTGCTAAAGCTCTGCAGGTATCTTGTGAAGCAACCGATATGTTTCTTATATGTTGAAGGGTAACTGGATCGATATCTGAAAAACGCAAATGATAAATATAGACAAGAAGGGGAAAGCAGAAAAGGAAAAAGAGGGATCAGAAAGATGGAGATAGAAGTAATCCAGTCGGAGAACAAAACAGACACAGATTCGGAATCCCAATGTATATGTAGTACATACAAAGTGGAGTGACCTGGATATGAACACATAAGGGATACAATAAGGGAAATACATAGAGAGCTAAACCACAGGGGATGTCCAAACTAACTGAACAAGAAAAGGAAAAACATTAAAAGGCATGTGGGTGGATATTATATTATATATAAAGGGCACTGTAGTATAAATGTGACATAGTATATGGAGAAGGAGGTCATAAATGAACAAACTCATGGAAAGCACAATAATGTGTCATTCACTGTAATAGAGATTTCCGGCTCCTGCATAGAGAAAGTCGGCCAGTGAAAACTGCATAGATGTCGCTCAGAAGACCAGAGCTAGACACCAGAGAGCAGTGTTAGGTGAGTAAAACACCACACTCACACTAGATAAGATGTACACGTACGTACCTTTAATAAATTTAAAAAAAAAACCCTAATGGGAGAGCTTCTTTAAAGCATCAATAAAGAATCTTTTTTTCTTCCTCTTCAGCGCTGGGAATAGCAGTTTAGAAGTATTCTCCCCCGGTCATATACTCACCTTCTGTTGGTTTCATGATTTACAGACACTGCTTTAGTCCTATGGTGCCATCTTTTGCTCGTAAGTTATGACTTGCCGGTAGTCAGAAGTTACTAAGAGACTGAAGACTGACGCTGGAACAAGATGAAGCCAGCGGAAAGGGGAATATAGTGTGAAATAAAAAAAAAAAAAAAAACTCCTGGAGTGTTGCTTTAAAAGTATTATTGGAATTTTATGTAACATACCAACTATAAATATTTGTGAAGTGTAAAGGTAGTTTTATATGGCTTCTAAATATTTTAAATCTATAAATCTGTGACATGCATTTGTATTCAATCTTCTCCGAGTCATTACTTTGTAGGACGACCTTTCTCTGTGATTACTGCAAGTCTTTTGCAAAGCTGGTAGAGAAATACCCCAAATCTAAAGGCTGAAATGTTTGCCTATTCTTCTTTGCAAACTAGCTCTAGCTCAGTGAGATTGGATGGAGAGCATCTAAACAGCAATTTTCAAGGCTTGTCAAAGATTTCAATAGAGTTTCAATCTCAACCAGGGGTGGGCAGCCTCAGGCCCGTACTTCTTTATGACCTTTTCTACGACCCCAGAGCAGGTTGCTGGGGACTTCAGTGTTCAGGCTAGCAGCTGCATTTTGCAGACTGCCTGCCCTTTAAATCCAGCTCCGCAGTGATCTCTATGCCCCAGCCTCAGTCTCCCAGTGACGTATATATCCCCAGCGTCTCCTGTGAAGTCTATGCCCCCAGCAAATCTGGAAAAGCAGTTGAGACATAACATGATCAAAATCACCTCACATCACAGCCACGCCAAAGAGAAGCAACTCCAGCCAGCCACAATAGGGGTGAACTAAATATAGCAGGGAATTTTCAAGTTGATGATAGAGAATGGTAGAAATCTGCAAATGGCCTCTATGAGAGAAAGGTTCCCCACCTCCGGTCTAGACTGACTGGGCTGTTCACACACATGAACATGCTTTGATCTAAACCATTCCATTGTAGCTCTGGCAGCATGTTTAGAGTTATAGTCCTGATGGAAGGTGGACCTATAGTTTGCAACATCTAAAAGATTTTCCTCCAGAATTTCCATGTATTTGCCTACATTTTCCCATCAACTACCAGCAGCTTTCCTGTCCCTGCTGAAGAAAAGCCTCCCCACAGCATGCTGCTGCCACCACCATATTCCTCTGTGGAGATGTTGTTTTCAGGGTGATGTCTAGTGATAGTTCTCCAACACAAATAGCATTATGCATTTAGTCCAAAAGGGACTACTTTGGTCTTATCTGACCATAGCACCTTCTTCCACACTCTAACTGTGCCTTCTACATTGTTTTATGCCAATTGCAAATGGGACATGTTCTGGCTTGCTGACAAAAATGTCTTTCTTACCACTTTTCCATGAAGGTCAGGTTTGCGTTTAATAATTCTCTCACCTAAGCTGTGGATCTCTGCAGATCCCCCAGATTGACCATGGGACTCTTGGCTGCCTCTCTAATTAGCGCACTCAATGCTTACGATGTCAGTTTAGGTGGGGCGGCCATGTCTTGGTAGGTTTGCAATGGTGCCACACTACTTCCATTTTATGCATGAGGTTAGAATATTTCTCTGTGAAATATTCAGAGTTTGGTCTTGTATATACATATTTACATACATACTGTTATAAATGGCTCTATATTGCTTTTAGAGTGCCAAGGACTCTGGGCTATTGTCTATTTAAATCAAGATCATTTATACATGTTTTTTGCCCTTTACGTGAATGCAAGAGGCGGATTTTAAGTTTCTAAAGAACACGTTTAAAACAAAAAAGGAGCCTTTCAATAAGTTACAGGCAATTGTATCATTTGCCTCATAAATTTGGGCTAAAATGCAATGTCAGATACAATTTATAGCCAAAAATGGCATGGTTTGTAGAAAAAAAAAAATAATGCTTTGTACAAGTGAACAATTAAGATGTTATCAACTTCCATGATGTACTGCGGTGCTTGCATGTTATTATGCAGAATTAAAATAATAATGCAGCATATTATCTGTAATTTATCAACTCTTTGGCGGAGAAATTAATAAACTCACAAAACAAAAGCAGTATTTTACAGATTATTGCTAATCTCACAATGTATATTTTACTAGAACATTCTTCTGTTAAAACAGATCTGAGAAGACAAGTACTTTTGTAAGTTAATCAAATAAAAGGTTTATCTTCAGAGGATTAGGATAGATTTCTCTGCTTAAAGATTGAGGTCATCGATTCACAACTAAGTAAAGCTACTTTTCAGCCAAGCTGTACAGGGCTGTCATAGACGTTATCCTCAAAATGGTCAGTGACTGCACAGAGCCTACAATAGTGCTCCAACAATGCCCAGAAAAAGTATAAAGGGGACTACACGCTGGAATCTAAAGCCCCTCTAATGCTATTTTCATATTATACTAAATGCTCTCTATAGTTAATGACCAAGACTGATAAGTAATAAGTCTTTCATCGTCACTACATGTTTTTCAGCCTTCTGATAAGGATAGTCACAAATATAGCAAAAAGAAAATGTTCTAAAAGTCAAAGAATGAAAGGATATTGACTGAATTATATGCCGATATACATCAAGATGCTTCCCTACAGCTTAGTTTTACCTCTGGATAGAATGGATATTGGACAAATGGATATTTGATGGCAAATGTAAGTGAAGGTGATGAGCGATGTGAATACCTAACCCCTCCACAACCAGACGATTTTTCGTTTTCCATTTTTGTTTTTTGCTCCCCTGCTTCCAAGAGCTATACCTTTATTTTTCCATCAATATAGACATATGACGGATTTTTTGCGAGAAGAGTTGTACTTTCAGATGCAATAATTTATTTTACCACATAGTGTACAGGAATATGGGAAACAAATTACAAATGTGTTGAAATTGCAAAAAAAGTGCAATTACACTTTTGTTTTTTGGGTTTTTATTCACCGTGTTCACTATATGGTAAAACTGACGCGACGGTGTGATGCCTCGAGTTGGTACAAGTTCGTAGATACCAAACATGTATACTTTTACTGTTATCCAAGTGGTGAAAAAAATATTCAGAAGCTTGGAAAAAAAAAGAATCACTTTTTGCACCATGTTCCGCGACTCTTAGCGTTCTAATATTTTGGGGATCTGTGTGACTGCTTATTTTTTGCAGCTTGAACTAATGTTTCTAATGCGCTGTTTTGATCACCTGTTTTTGCATTTTATTGCAATGTTGCGGCGACTAAAAACATAATTTTGGCATTTGGACCTTTTTTTCGTTATGCAGTTTACAGCTCTGATTAATTGATTTTATATCTTGATAGATCAGGCAGTTCTAAACATGGCAATACCAAGTGTGTATTTTTTTTACATTTTTTTAATACTTTTATTTGAAATGTCTGAATGAAGTCTCAGTGAAAGTGAGTCTCAGAGATAGCTGCATGTCAGCGGAGACAGTTTGTCTGATTGAAGTCTGTTACTGACCAAAAGAAAAAGTCCATTTAATGTTGGACAGTCAGTCCAGAGTCTGAGCAGTGTTGGGGAAGAAGCCAGCGAATGTGGAGCATACTGGGTTTTGATGTGGAGCCTGAATTACAGTGGAGAGAAAACATGATATTGGTGATCCTCAAGTGTGAGCTGGACACTTATCAGCATAGGTGAACCTGTTCTGTGAAACTGTATGCACCATACCAAAATGTTAAAAAAAACCTGGAAAGCAATTTGGTTCATGCACCACAAATTTTCCTGGTGTGCACCATGAAACGTCATGCCTGGGCCAACCTCAAGCACTGCTATAGTGAGTGAATACTTAATCTATAACGCAAGTGTACAATTTTTTTTTTAAAACCGTATTTTTCGGTACTATAAGACGCACTTTTTATTCACAAAAGTTTGAAGCAAAGGCGGGGGTGAGTCTTATAGTCCAAATATACGAACTATGGACTGTGGGGCTGTGCTGGCGGAGCTGGGGCTCTAGAGTGGGCTGAGAGGAGGCTGCGGGGGGCTGCTGAGGCAACAAGGTCACGTACTCCCGCTCATTATACTCATTTAATATGCACTGTATCCTGCCGCTGTCCACCTCTCAGTGCTGAAGCACCGCTGAAAGATAGGCAAATGGATGCAGGGCTTATTAAATTAGAGGAAGGGTACACTCCCCATCACTGTTTGGCCCCCCCCATTAAGGTACAATGCTGGGATACAGTCCCCACCATCTTCGTACATTACCCCCATCCTGGATATGAACCCCCATTGTGGTACATGGCCCTCTAATTTTGAATACGCCTCCCTCCATCCTGGACATGGTAGGTTTTATTATTATTATTTTTATTATTATTTATTTATATAGCGCCATTAGATCCATGGTGCTTTGCATGAGGAAAGGGCAGACGAAGAAAAGTACAATAAACGTGGACAATCAGGTCATACAGGTACAAGAGGTGAGAGAATCCTGTCCTCGAGGGCTCACTGTCTACAAGGGGCGGGTGAGGATACAGTAGGAGGGGGAGATGTCGGTCGCAGGGCGGTGGACCGGGTCTATTGTAGGTTGTAGGCTTGACGAAAGAGGCGCGTCATAAGGTTTCTTTTGAATGTTCCCAGGGTGGGAGAGTGATTTGTTGGGGCAGAGAGTTCCAGAGAATAGCAGATGCACAGGAGAAAACATGTATGCAGTTATGAGAGTAGGAGATGAGGGGGGAGTAGAGGAGGAGTTCTTTGGAGGATCGCAGGTTGCGCGAGTGTCGGTATCGGGAGAGACCATGTTGGAATTGTAAGGAGGGGACAGGTTGTGGATGGCCTTGTATGTCATGGTTAGTGTTTTGAACCGGGATCTCTGGGATGCGGGGAGCCAATGAAGAGCTTGGCAGAGGGGGGCAGAGGGGGGTAGACAGGGGAGTAGCAGGAAGACAGATGGATTAGTCGGGCAGCGTAGTTTAGGATAGATTGGAGAGGCGCAGGGGAGGTAAGCAGGGAGGCCGATAAGCAGGTTGCAGTAGTTGAGGCGGGAAATAAGAGCATGAACAAGTGTTTTATCGGTGTCATTATCAAGGAAAGTGCGAGTGCGAAATGTTTTTGAGCTGGAGTCGGCAGGAGGTAGCGAGGGCCTCGATGTTGGGCTTAAAATAGAGGTAAGAGTCAAAGATTACTCCGAGGCACTTGGCTTGGGGGACTGGGGAGAGTGATCAGTCGTTGACGAGGATGGGTAGGTCGGGTAGTGGGGGAGAATTGCTTGGGGGATGGGGGGGGGGGGGGGTGGGGGTGAGACTATGAACTCCATTTTGTCCATGTTCAGTTTAAGGAAGCGAGTAGAGAAGGACGAGATGGCAGACGGGCATTGTGGAATTTTGGATAGTAGGGAGGTTATGTTGGGTCCAGACAGGTAGATGTGGGTGTCATTGGCGTAGAGGTGGTACTGGAGGCCATGGGACTCAATGAGTTGCCCTAGGCCGAGAGTGTAAATTGAGAAAAGTAACGGTCCAGGACCGAGCTTTGGGGGACCCCGACAGACAGGGGGTAGGGCGAAGGGGAGGTGTGGGAGTGGGCGACGCTGAAAGTCTGGTCCACTAGGTAAGAGGAGATCCAGGAGAGGGCTAGGTCACTGATGCCAGGGGATTCTAGGATCCGAAGTAGAAGGGAATGATCAACAGTGTAGAAAGCGGTAGATAGGTCAAGGAGGAGGAGGGAGTATTGACGCTTGTTCTTGGCAGTCAGTAGGTTGTTGCCTTGGGAACTCAGGAAGACTCGGACCGTGAGTCCTGCAAGCAGGGAGAGATGGAGGCAAGCGCTGGAGGGTGAGTTTTACATTGTTATTTTCTTGTGTGCGGCAGCATGGGGGGCTATATACCACAATGGGGGTCCATATCCAGGATGAGGGGGGGTATATTCAAAATGAGAGGGCCATGTACCACAATGGGGGGGATGGGCCATATCCAGGATGAGGGGGGGGGCATATTCAAAATGAGAGGGCCATGTACCACAATGGGGGGGCATAACCAGGATGGGGGTTATGTACCAAAATGGCGGGGACTATATCCTAGCATTGGGGCTATATATCAGGCTGAGGGGCTATATCCCAATATAGGGAGCCATATCAAGGATAAGGGGGCTGTATCCCAGGATGGGGGCGGGAGAGGGTCATATCTCAGGATGGAGGGGACCTTGTATACCAGGACGAGGGCCTGTATACCAGGATGAGGGCCATATGTTACCTGAAAGGGGCCCAGAATAGGGACATTACCACCATAAGTGTCAGCAGCTCATCCCCTTCCCCCAATAACAGTGCATTATAACCACACTTTTTCCTTAATTTTTTTTCTTCAATTACCTCCTCTAAAATCTGGGTGCATTTTATAGTCCAGTGCATCTTATAGTCCGAAAAATACGGTACATGTGGGAATATTTTTGTGTTTTCTTATATTCTTATTTGTCGCCATACTGATGTCCTTTACTGATCATTCATGAAATGCACATCTTTATTCATTATACATGCAGCAGACTTTGTCTTACCTTTGGCGTTCTCTGAAGTCCCTGAAGCACTGAGAAACGTGGAGATTTCTTTATCCAGTCTCTGATGACTGAGCTCAGCATTCTGTAGGAAGATATAATCATTGAACCAATTTGAATATTTTTTGTATTCTGCATTTCATTCATGTACAAAACAAACTTTATAACAAAGATGGTACAGAAGATTAATTTCGCCCAACAGTTGTTCTATTTTAATGCTAATGAAAGAATAAAGATAAAAAGAGCCAATGACGCATTATTATTCTACTTGTACTTATTTCTCCACCGCTATCAAATTTAGAAGTGACACCATTACAGAGGATAGAATGTGAAATTATATTGCCCTTTCCATGCCAGAACAGGTTAGAGACTATCCCAAAATACATCCGCCCCCTCTCCCTCCCCCCCAAAAAAAAAATATATATTATACTGCTAGTATACTCATTACGTGATGAGATTCTTAACAGCATAAATTAAGGACACCCCATCCCTCCCAGAAAAAAACCCAGACAATGAAACGGTACCCTTATATATTAAAAGGAAAGAACTAGCCAATGATCTCATATGTATGGGGGCATCCGCAATCTACAGGTGCATCTCAATGAATTAGAATATCAACCAAAAGTTAATTTCAGTAATTCAATACGAAAAGTGAAATGCATATATTATATAGAGTCATTACAAACAGAGGGATCTATTTCAAGTGTTTATTTCTGTTAATGTTGATGATTATGGCTTACAGCCAATGAAAACCCAAAGGTCATTATCTCAGAAAATTTAAGTAGGGAGGATGAAGGGTCCGAGAGATAAAATATTACTTAAATAGGTATCAGAGGCTTCACCTTGTGTGGTTGTGAGCGTCACAACCACTATAAAGGCAAAATCATAGCTGCTGCAGTCCCCAGCATGGTGAATATAGAGTAGGAAGGATGAAGAGTTAAAAATCTCGCTGCCATATCCATGACACGAAGGGTGAAAATAATATTGATTAGTCAACTCGTTTCAGGTCTCCCTGGCCCCTTCCTCATGACAAATCATTATCAGATTGCAGTGTTTCAGGGTGTTCCAGTGAGACCTCAAACACGTCAACTAATAAATCAATATTCTATTCACCCTTTGATGTCTGGTGCAGCAGTTTTTAACCCTTCATCCTCCCCACTTTAATATTCTGAGGTTTTCATTGGCTGTAAGCCATAATCAACATTAACAGAAATATACACTTGAAATAAATCACTCTGTGTGTTATGACTCTATATATGTGTCACTTTATGTATTGAATTACTTAAATAAATTAACTTTTTGATGATATTGTAATTCATTGAGATGCACCTGTACCTGTATGCCAGATGGAGTGAGACAAACACACGTATATAGATGTAGGGACAGATCTCCCTGACATGACATCCATAGGCACATGTAAATACAAATAGTGTTGTTAAAGGTTACCAACATGGAAGGATTTTTCGGCTTCTCGTAATACATTTAACAATACCTTGCACAACGTTTCCACTATTGCTGTCCAGACCTTCAATTTATCAAGGAATTTGGAGCATTTTAATTTGACATAAGACATGTGGAAAACAAATCTATTTCTTAAGGGAAAAAAAAACCAGCCAAGTCCACAGCCAAGCCAGGCTGCAATTATCTTATACCATGCTGATCCACTGCTCAAGGTGACACATTTCCTCTAGTTTCATTGCATTAATGTTTTAGCACAGAGTAAATTTAGCTATCTGACGACAGGAGAAAGGTTTTAGTGTTGAAGGCAATGACAACCAGGGTCCGGAGGACTCCACTTGGAAGATGCCTTTCATCTATAACACAATAACACAGAAGGGAGAAAGGCTACCTGTAACTAAATGCTGTGACTGCTGGGAGATGTAGTCCTACAACTGGATCAGTGTATTGCAGATATTCAGAATACAATATCTAGGACAGAGCATGTGGATCACACAGGATGCCCTGGGATCATATGGGGATTCTGTCAACAGGTTTTTGTCTCTACATTATGCTGCTCTTAGAACAGGTGACAGATCCTAATTCCAGGGATGTCTTTACTAGTCTTCTAGTGATAATCCCCTGCTGGTAAACATGCTGCCAGGTAGTGATCCATATTAATGACTTCAGTATAACCCTGCCTCCACCAACCATTGTCAGCTCCCTGCCTCTGCACAGAGTACACAGAAACCTGTCAATCAGTGATTATACAGGGCTCAGTATCCAGAGAACAACAGAAGAAGCAGCAACTTTATCAAAACTACAGCAAGCAGCCCAGTAAGTGATACATCACTGGAATCAGGGTCTCTGCCATTACTTCCTGCTACCTTCAGATGGGGGTCAAACAAACCAGATGACAGAATACCTTTAAATGCATCACAGGAAATGAGCACAATCAGCAATGATAGAGTACATCAAGGATTCATACGGTACATTTATCTACAGAGGTTGAATGAGAAGTAATACCTCCACCTTCATAACTTGGGTCTCAATGGGAATATTTTACTAAATCAAACACTGAAATAATCCTTAGATGCTTTTTAATCGCTGATTTTCACTTTTCCATATAAGCACCAGACATTTGGATACATGTCTATCGACAATTAACAAGCTTTCTGAAGCTGTCACAGAAGAAGTCGACACTCAGAGGCTGGTTACACAGTTTTCTAAACCTCTTCAAAGGTTGCACAGTGATGTCACCGCAGATCTTCTTTCATTATTGGGAACATATTGAAGTCAGATGGTGCCAATTCTGGACTGTATGGAGAATGCCGTACGGTGGTGAGCTTCAGTCTCTGAAGTTCGGCTGGGGTGGCATGTGAAGTGTGTGGTTTGGCATTGTCATCTGGGTCACCCATTATGCACATGTCTTCCAATAACCAAGCAAGGCAATGTGACCTACACATTCATATGAAATGCCAATTATACTTGCAATTTCTTTGAGTGATATGACGATCATCCTGAATCAGTCTGTTAACGTTTTGCATGTTTAAATCAGTGGTTGCTGTCACAGGACGTTCAACTATTTCTTTGTCAAGCAAGTCGGACGTTCCTACCTCGCCATCTTAAAACGTACTGGCCCAACGATGCACAGTGCTCACATCAACATACTCACCATAAACCAATTGCATTCTCTGATACATTTCCTTTGGGGAGACACCGCCTGCTGTCAAGAATTCAATGACAGCACGTTGCTTAAATCACATTGACCGACAACCTGCGCAGGGTTCCATTCTTTTTTATACTAACAACCTTTCATTGCCAAGGCTTCATTGGAGCTGTAGAAGAGAGTCTGCTTTAACAGTTCAGTGCCTGCCGTATACCAGTGCTGCATCTGCTGAGGAGCTTTTGTAGGTGGAGGCATTACTTTTCATTCAACCTGTGTATGTTGCTTTTCCACATAATTTTCAACAATACGGTAAAAAAATGAGAACAGTACATACATACAATATATTATTATTTCGCAATTATATATTATACATACACATACACGGTGGTGATCAAAATTAGAGAACACAATTTCCTTAATGTTAAGGTTATTGTGTTGTCCTATGTGAAAATATCCTAACATGAGTAAAATAGCAGTATTTTAAGCTTGTTTCATAAATTGAATATCTTCTAAAGCACAGAATAAAAATGTAAATGAGATAAAGGAAAAAGAACACTGATAAAATTAGAGAAAACGTTCAGATACCTGCAAGTTATTGGTGTTAAACTGGCACCTGGTGCCAATATCCTTAATTACCATATTTTTTCGCATTATAAGAAGCATTTTTGCCCTCAGTCACAATTAATTACGAAAAAAGAGACGCATAAAAATGAATTACCAATTAATTTTATCACTACTTTTTATATGCAAAATGAATTTATTAGGAATATTATTAATAAACATTGGTGTATTCTCCTCAATGACCCTATTTGTAAGAGATGTTTGCCATCTCGACCTCTGGTAACCTTTAAGAGAGCACCATCCTTGAGAGATATTTTGGCTCCCAGTAAAGCAAGAGTTCCCAGAAAAATGAAAGGAGGTGGTAGAGATGTACAGTCATCTGCATATAACGGTGTTTTTAAATGTCATAAGAATTGTTTATGCTGTGGGTGGATTAATCATAGAGCTAAGAACTTTCAATCATTTGTTGATAAATCAAAAACCTTCCCTATTACGCATAGAATGGACTGTACATCAAATTTTGTCGTCTATGTGGTAAGCAGTATGTAGGAAGGACCACACAGCCTTTGCATCTGAGACTCAATTCTCGTCAGAGTATTAAGATTGGATATTTAAAGCAAGGGTTATCCAAACATTGTGCATTGAATCATGGGAACAATGTTACCCTCAAAATTACTCCAATAGACCATGTATCTGCCGATACTCCGAACAGATTGGCAACTCTTAGTAAATTAGAGGTATATTGGATATACAAACTTGATACCCTTTGTCCAAATGGGCTGAATGAGGTATCTGATCTTTTTTTAATTTTCTTTTTTAATTAAGTTTCAGTATAAAGCCCATGATATATGGTGAGATACTTATCCCGTTCTGGTTTATACAGAGTCAGGGGTTAGCCTAAGTAATTGATGGTGGAGAGGTAAGTCATGACTATCATGTGAAACCTGGTTTGAGAGGGAGTTCGTGTCCTGGGTAAAATTGTTTAATGAAAACATTTTTAAAATAAAGTTGGCCGATAGGGAATTCAGATTAAAAGTGGCATATGGTCTGAGGTGGCGGTAGTTTAGTGATAAGACGCAGGACTTATAATGTGACATCAACTTTTGAGTTCAAACCAAATGAAAAAACCTTTTAAAGAACATTTTTTATGCCATTGAAATCTGTGTTTTACGTGTGGGGCTTTTTGTTCTTTTTTTATGCAATGTAAATTTTGATTATACATTTTTATGAGTGATTTTAGCGGTAACACAAAGGGGGCGTTTCCACAGGAAATGACGTCATGACGACATGTTTGTGTATATAAAATCCTTTCTATGTAAATCAGGTGTTTACCTAAGTAATAGTGGCACATGGTGTGAAATGGCAGTAGTTTAGCGGCAAGACCCAGGACTTATAATGTGAGATCAACTTTTGAGTGAGTTCGAATCCAATGGAAAAAACTTTTTAAAGAAAAATTATTTTTTTTGCCTTGAAATTTGTGTTTTATAAGTAGGGCTCTTTCTTCTTTTTTATGCAATGTAAATTTTGATTATACACCTTTATGAGTGATTTTACCTGTTTGTAACACAAAGGGGGCGTTTCCACAGGAAATGACGTCATGATACTATTTTTTTTGAAGATATATGTTTGTGTATATAAAGTCCTTTCCATGTAACTCTGTAACCAATGCCCTGATGAAGTGGCCATATGGCTACGAAACGCGTCGGCTTCCTTTTGTTTGGTGTGTGGACGAATAAAGAATAAAATCAAAATGGTCTCCTGAGGTCAGCGAGAAGGAATCCCGGTAACACAAAAACCTTCCTTTCACATGGATTCATGCGTTTTTATATCAATTGAAAGGGCATTTGGAGATATTACATCTTCCAACAGACCCCAGTTAGAGGACAATGAACTTTTGACACTTCTTACTGTCTCACATGGATTTATAGCTTTCTACTCTCACTGAGTAATTTTCAGGTCTCCACAGGCCACTAATCATAGAGCAATAATACAATTGGTTCCTCTTATCTTAGAATTTTGATTTTACCTCCCCAGCTCCTCTCCCCCTCCCAAGCCTGACTCTGCTTTACGTCACCTGTAGTACAGTCATGGCCAAATGTTTTGAGAATGATACAAATATTAATTTTAACAAAGTCTACTGCTTCAGTTTTTCTAATGGCAATTTGCATATACTCCAGAATGTCAGAGTGATGAGCTTAACAGCAATTACTTGCCAAGTCAATATTTGCCTAGAAAATGAACTTTAACCCCCAAAACACATTTCAACATCATTGCAGTCCTGCCTTAAAAGGAGCAGCTAACATCGTTTTAGTGATTGTTCCATTAACACAGGTGTGAGTGTTGATGAGGCCAGGGCTGGCGAACAGTCAGTCATGATTAAGAATGACACCACTGGACACTTTAAAAGGAGGCTGGTTATTGGTATCGTTGTTTCTCTTCAGTTAACCATGGTTATCTCTAAAGAAACACGTGCAGCCATCATTGCACTGCATAAAAATGGCCTAACAGGGAAGAGTATCGCAGCTAGAAAGATTGCACCTCAGTCAACAATCTATCGCATCATCAAGAACTTCAAGGAGAGAGCTTCCATTGTTGTCAAAAAGGCTTGAGGGCGCCCAAGAAAGACCAGCAAGCGCCAGGACCGTATCTTAAAACTGTTTCAGCTGCGGGATCGGACTACCAGCAGTGCCGAGCTTGCTCAGGAATGGCAGCAGGCTGGTGTGAGTGCTTCTGCATGCACTGTGAGGCGGATACTCTTTGAGCAAGGCCTGGTTGCAAGGAGGGCAGCAAAGAAGCCATTTCTCTCCAGAAAAAAACATCAGGGGCCGACTGATATTCTGCAAAAGGTACAGGGAGTGGACTGCTGAGGACTGGGGTAAAGTCATTTTCTCTGATGAATCCCCTTTTCGATTGTTTGGGACATCTGGAAAATAGCTTATTTGGAGTAGAAGAGGTGAGCGCTACCACCAGTCTTGCCTCATGCCAACTGTAAAGCATCCTGAAACCATTCATGTGTGGGGTTGCTTCTCAACCAAGGCAATCGGCTCACTCACAGTCTTGCCTAAAAACACAGCCATGAATAAAGAATGGTACCAGAATGTCCTCCAAGAGCAACTTCTCCCAACCGTCCAAGAGCAGTTTGGCGCCCAACAATGCCTTTTCCAGCATGATGGAGCACCTTGCCATAAAGCAAAGGTGATAACTAAATGGCTCAGGGAACAAAACAGAGATTTTGGGTCAATGGCCTGGAAACTCCCCAGATCTTAATACCATTGAGAACTTGTGGTCAATCATCAAGAGACGGGTGGACAAACAAAAACCAACAAAATCTGGCAAAATGCAAGCATTGATTATGCAAGAATGGACGGCTATCAGTCAGGATTTGGTCCAGAAGTTGATTGAGAGCATGCCAGGGAGAATTGCAGAGGTCCTGAAGAAGAAGGGTCAACACTGCAAATATTGACTTGCTGCATTAACTCATTCTAACTGTCAATATAACCTTTTGGTACTCATAATATGATTGCAATTATATTTCTGTATGTGATATAAACATCAGACAAACACAAATAAAAACCAGAGGGCAGCAGATCATGTGAAAATATAATTTTGGTGTCATTCTCAAAACTTTTGGCCATGGGTATTTGCTGCATCACCTCACCCTGCTTATGTATATATGTGTGTGTCTTCAGAATTTGTGCCATTATCAGCCTGATGAAGGGGCCATAGTGTCCCGAAAGCTTGCTTTACTTCCCATCTTTTCAGTAAGCCATTAAAAGGTATCAACCACTGAGGACTCTCACATTCTAATACTTTTCGATCAATGTAGATCACTTTCTATCTGAAAAAATCAAGTGATCACACACTGTGCTCTAATTTTGATCCCTATATATATTATATATACACATATAATATATATACAGCTATAGGAGCTATTTCACTGCAAAGGATCTCTATGCTGTTCTTGCGCAGGAGCACTTTTCTGTCTGTGTCCACTAGTGAACTACTACAAATAACAAGTATGATTCTCATATTGCCCATGAAAACAGCTAGGTAATTGGATTCTAGACTACGCTGGGCATTTTAAAATGATCTTGCCGCCGCCGCTGCTGCGGATAGTGATTTAAGCCAATTGTATATTCAACTTCCCCCCCCTCCTGTCCACCTCTCAGCCTCGGCTTAAGTGCTAAGGTGATAGACAAGGGTACGCAGTGAATATTACATTAGCCTAATGAGCGGGGGCACATGATCACAGACCGCAGCTGCAGCCTGCCCCAGCTCCAAAGTGCACCTCCCCCCCAGCACAGCACAGCATACAGGGCAGAGAACATTCGTGCTATAAGTCGCACTCCCCACTTTCCTCTAAAGTTGTGGGGGGGGGGGGGGGAAGGGAAAGGAGCATTTTGTGTACTCACCGTAAATTCCTTTTCTCTTAGCCTCTAATTGGGGGACACAGAGCGATGGGTTATAGCAATCTGCCACTAGGAGGCGACACTAAGTAATTAACAAAAAAATGCACAGTGGCCGCACCAGACTTATTAGTCGAGTGGAAGCCCCTGTCCGTACAGGACAACCGATACTGGGGAGACGGACGGGAAAACGACCACCCAGACTAGTTCCGAAAGGACCGGAATCTTGTTTGCTGACCCTTGGGGAACCTACGCCTCACCTTCTGTTGAGGAAGCGAGGTGCTTTTACCACCCGTGGAATCCAATATCATCTTATCCAGCTTTCCCCCGAATAAGCGATCTCCTTCATACGGCATGCCCGTGAGGGACTTTTTAGAGGCCGAATCCGCTTTCCACTTCCGGAGCCAGAGAGCCCGGAGTATCGCAATAGAGTTAGAGGCGGCTACTGCAGTGCAATTAGCTGCATCAAGGGAAGAATTAACCAAAAACTCCCCAGCCACAGAAATCTGAGCCGCCAGATCTAGCAACTCAGGATCAGCCTCATGACGACTCAGGGCAGAGTGCAAGTCCCCTGCTCACGTCATGATAGCTTTTGCCACCCACATAGAGGCAAAAGAAGGAGATAAGGAAGCACCTGATGCTTCAAAGACTGACTTGGACAATTGTTCCAACTGGCGATCGGCCGCATCCTTGATGGAAGCGCCATCAGGAAGAGACATCAGAGTCTTAGAAGCCAAACGGGACACCGGAGGGTCCACTGACGGGGACTCTGACCATGCCTTTGCCACTGTCAGCAAAAAGGGGTAAGGGCTGCAATCGCCTTATGATTGCCAAACTTCTTATCAGGATGAGCCCAGTGTTTTTGTAAAACCTTCTGGATCTCGGAATGGTCCGAAAAAACCTTCTGAGGTCTCTTAGGCCTCTTAAAGGAGACTACATGATCCGCCACCGACACTGGAGATGGATCTGCCACCGACAGGGCCTGATTAACGGCCGACACCAGGTCGTCCACCATGGCCAGCGTATCAGAAGGCGTGGACTCAAAGGATTCACCCGATCCACCTCAGATTCGTGAAGTTCACCCGAAGAGGAGTGATAATCACGAGACCTACTCTGTGTATGGGAGGTCAAAGAACCCTGAGATCGGGCCAAGGAAGAACCCGTCCAGGATCTCTTCCTACCCGCCTGACCACGGGGAAGGGAGGTACTCCAATGAGACTCCTCATGGTCAGAACCATCCTCCAAATGGACCTGCTGGGCTGGGGATAATGAACGTGGTTGCACCACCCGGAGCAGTGTGTCGGAGAGCTGCTGTATAGCGTGGCTCACTGATTGCGACAGAGTAACTGCCCATTCTGGGGTAGCAGTAGTATCCACAGACACCTCCACCCCGGTGGGTGTCTGACCGGAGTCAGAGACACTAGACTGAGGATGATCAGAAGCGCAGACCTGGCAGAGCGGGGGTCGAGCACCCACAGGACAGCGCAGCTTTGCATTCTGTACAAAAAGAATAGTAAACAGTGAAGGGCCTTAGGTGCCTTCTTGCCCGGCATCATGCAGCCTTTCTCCACTGCTGCGCTCAGACCACACACACACACACACACACACACACACACACACAGTGCAAAGGGTAGTACAACAGGGAAGAAACCGCAGTGCTAATATCCACAGCAGCCTAGGGCTATAGCGGCTCAAAACCACTATGCCCGGTCACCTAAGAGGCTAGAAGAAGAAAACGCGTCCTGTGTCCCCCTGTCGTGTGCTGCAGCAATGGCGTCCCAGGCAGAGAAATGGCGCCAAGAACACGGTGTGGAGAGGGGAAAAAAGCCACGCCCCCTCCATGCTGCCTTGCACAGCCAGCCTGCTACTGGCCAGCAAAGATGGCCGGGGGCAGCCCCAAGGCACCGCAGCCTCATTGGAGGATGCGACCTCCAGAGCTAAGCCGAAACCGGGGACTAAATTAATAGCGCCGGCCGCCTGTCAGCAGGGGTCCGGCGCGGAGCACCGGAAAAAAACGTTGCAGACACAGGACGCCACAGGGAACACGCAGCGCCGCCTCATACCTCAATGGCTCTTCATCCTCAGCCACTCCATAGACAGGAGTGCGGACCAGTCATTCCCCGCAGCTGTAACGCAGCTGCCGCGGCCAGGAAAAACAACAGACAAACTTGCTGGTGGCCCATGGGGAATACCTCCTACAACCCAGAGTCCTAACTGTGGGGTCTGGGGAGGGATGCTGCAAGAGCCTGCCATCACTATAACACAGAGCCCCAACTGTGGAGTCCGTGAAGGGACGGTGCAGCGATCCGATAACGTCAGCTTCAACCTAGAACCCCAACTGAAGGGCCCGGGGAGCACGATCAACAATAGGATAAAATAATAAACCTACAAATCAAACAGTGTCTTGCCTCCTAAGACACTAAGCAAAAAACTGGCTAGACTGTGCCAGTCAGGGGGTTATATACTGCAGGGAGGAGCCACTGCATATTTTTGTTAATTACTTAGCGTCGCCTCCTAGTGGCAGAATGCTATAACCCATCGTCCTGTGTCCCCCAATGAGGCGAAGGAGAAAGGGCATTTTATAGTCTGAAAAATATAGAATGTATTGGCTGTCATTATATCGGTATTAGGGGCTTGGATGTCACTACTGTGAGGGGGGGGGCAAGCTGGATTTGGCGCTCAAGATCAGAAAGGTTGGCGACCTCTGTTATACAGTATAATACACAATCTGCAAGAAAACATTAAACAAGAGATCTATTACCTCCCAACTCTACCCTAGTGCACCAAAATTTGTAATTTCGAGCCTTTTAAGTTTCCTTGGGTTTACAATAGGAATTTTTTTTTCCTTCTGTGGTTTAAACCTAGGTTGCATGATGTAATCAGGTCCGTCCTATAGGCCACAAAATATGGTAAGCAATATATCATGTATTTTCATCTAGTGACTATTCAATTCCATATAAATCTCAATACTGGTCCTCTGTATCAGCCCAAGATGTATGAGAACAGATGGATATTTCTCATTGCATCATTAAGAAAGCAAAGCGGTTTGAAAAGTCATCATTGTGCTCCACACACAATAAAAGGATTGTAGAGTTTGGCTTGTACAGCCGAAACAATGTATCCGGAAAAATCTTAATCAAGGATGTCTGACTGAACTAGAAGAGGACATGACAGCACCGGCTGGAGATATCTTCAATTGTTCATTTTGAAGAGTCTCAAAACAAATCCTCTACCTACATTACTAGTGTAGATTTACATTTTATAGATAATTCCATAGAAGAAAATGTAATTTAAAGTTGTATGTGTACATTATTTGACTACAAAGATCTTTCTCAGATCCCCGGAAGAGGATGCCATAACCTATAAAGACTCCTGCAGAGGTTCCCCAATATGTCCAATAGAGAACAACTGTAATACTATTCATTCCATTTACTGGAACTGGGGTTTCTGCTTATTCTTGGAATGAGGAGTAGACTTCAGAAAAAGAGCAAAAAAAAACAAAAAAAGACAGACAATCTGTCCTTAGGAAAAACATGTGCAAACTACTATTCAGCAGAATTGTAAGTGAGTGGGGCTACTGTAGAGCTGCAAGACCTTCACTCTGCTAATCACCAAGAGTCAGAGCCCATTACCGATAGATTTTCCAGGAGCATAACTCCTAGATTTCATGACTGGAATTGTTCATGCCAATCTTAATGCGAGGGCAAGCTAAAGTCAAAGTTGGCTGAAACGCACAGTGTGAACAAGTCCTTAAGGTGGCATTCATTAAAAAACTAATCGCCATGCCTTGAAATATCAGCCACTCTAGAAGAATCAATTGCTTACTGTATTTTTTGGATCAGAAGACGCACTTTTTTGGGGTGACATCACACGGGGCGACATTGCTGCCAATTGCATAGGCAACATGGGGACGTGGCCTATCGGCGGCGACATCGCTCCTACGTCGGCTCATGTAAAGGGGCGATGTCGGCACCGCCAGGAGGTCGCCGGGTTTCAGAGCAGTGCTCAAACCAGGCGACCGATCTGGGGCGATGTGCACACATCACCCCATGTAACCGGCCGCCGGCGACCTGTCAGGCGATGGGAGCCATAGGCTCCCATTGTCCTGCATCGCCGCTGGGGCACCCGGACACTCATATTCCCCCTTGGACATGGGTAAGTTCTAGAGGTGGTGGGAGGAGGTTAAAACCAGTACCCCTGTTTGTTTACAATGCATGTGTACAAAATGATGCGGCTAGCTGAGGTTGTGGTTCCCCAGGGGCAGAGGAACTGCAGGATCTCTGCATAGGATTTATCCAGCATTGCTCCGCTGTTCTCTCCCCCTGGATTTGACACACACACCACTTGGATGTCTACAATACCGGATTTGACACACTACTAGCATGGTTTACATATAGGGAAACAACCTGTACTGGATACTCCCATCCTCTACCCCTAGTCCAAATAGAAGGGAGTTTCCTACACCAAGGAAAATTTTAATGGTCACAATCTCACTTAAACTTGATCACATATGAAATAAATAAAAACTTAAATTATGTATATCATTTTATATGCCTTGTAATGAACTTTAAATGTATTTAATACTTTTATAAATTCATATTGAAAAACAGAGCATATGTGATTTCTGAGATATATATAATGATTACAAAAGGGCTTGAAACCTCCTACTTTGCTTGGTGAATGGTTTTCAGATGCCGTCTGTCAGCTCGCCGGCGCGGGGATGGAGATGTCATTCCATGTAAATGGGGGACAGTGACGCTGGCAGGGCGCCAAAAACGTACGCGCACCCGCCAGTCGCCGCCGACATCTCCGGCCCCGTCGCCAGGTGTGACGGGGCCTTTATGGTCTGGATATACGGACCTATGCTGGCTGTTGGGCTGTGCTGGGGAGTGGGGGGTGGGGAGGGGGTAACAGCGTCTCTGGAGAGGACGACACTTGAGCAAGCTGCAGAAGCAGCCATTGGTCACATTCCCGCTCATTAGGCTCATGTAATATTCTCTGCATCGCCTTGTCCATCACCACAGTGCTGAAGCCAGCACAGAGGTGGGCAGAGGGAGCGGCGCATATTACATGTACCTAAAGTATACTGACCCCCCATACTGGATATGGCCCCCCGTCATGCTATATGGTCCCCTGCTGGGATACACAAAAAAATAATAAACGATGTTAACTCACCCTTTGTAGCTCCCTGCCTGCAGTATCCCCTTCTTCCTGTCTGTTCCCAGCATCCGATCATGTGATTGACACAGCACAGTGACGTCCTCTCTGTGCACCCCGGTCACATGATCTGATGCCTGGGGCACAGGAAGGAAGATGGGCGAAGCAGCAGGCAGGGAACTACGGAAAGTGAATTAACATCCATTAGAGTGCCAGCAAGGGAGCTATAGAGCGTGACTGGGGGTCATATCCAGGATAAAGGGGGAGCATATCCATAATGGGGGATCATATTACATGGAAGGGGCCCAGGATGGGGACATTGCCCCCATAACAAATGCCAGCAGCAGATCTCCTCCCTCCATAACCGTGCAATATAACCAAATTGTTTGCTTAATTTTATTGCCCCATTTTCCTCCTCTAAAATCTGGGTACGTCTTATGGTCCGGTGCATCTTATAGTCTGAAAAAAGGAGATTTTTGTGTACTCACCGTAAAATCCTTTTCTCTTAGCCTCTAATTGGGGGACACAGACCGTGGGTGTTATGCTGCTGTCCACTAGGAGGCGACACTAGGCAGAATCTGCAAAAGAGTTAAGAGACTCCTCCTCTGCAGCATTACACCCCTGAAGTAGGAAGTGATTCTCCAGTTTTGTGCTAAAGCAGTAGGAGAGTTAACAGATAACAGTGACACAGGAAGTCTACACAGGCAACCTGTGTAAACAAATATAGTCAACAAGGTAATAACAGTGTAACAAGGCCTGAAGCAAACAGGCACGTGTGTAAACAGTTAATAGTTAGAGTAATACTAGTACCACAAGGCCTGCAACTAAGCAGGCGCATGTGGAAAACAGTGAAGAGTTAACAAGCAATAATCGTACAACAGGGCCTGTAACTAAACAGGCTCACAGTACTACAAGGCCTGGAGCTAAACAGGCACAAGTTTAAACAGTCAACAGAGTGATAATAGGCAAACGTGTGTAAACATGTTAACCATGTAACAGCTGAGAAGCTATGTGATAACTGTAGAAAAAAAGGCCCACCAGGGCAATAGGGTGGGTGCTGTGTCCCCCAATTAGAGGCTAAGAGAAAAGGATTTTACGGTGAGTACGCAAAAATCTCCTTTTCTCCTTCGCCTCATTGGGGGACACAGACCGTGGGACGTCCCAAAGCAGTCCCTGGGTGGGAAAGAACAATGGAACTAGTGACACCGAGCATGGTCAGTGAAGAACTATGCCCCGACAGGCAGACCTGCTGCCGCCTGGAGGGCACGTCAAGCCCTATAGTGGCTTGAGTATGTGTGTAGGCTGACCCTTTTGGCTGTCTACACACTTGTCGGACTGACACCTGGTGCCAAACGGACCAGGAAGCCCTCACGGCCGTAGTAGAATGTGCCGTGCCGCTGCCGGAAGGGATGAGATTTTGACGGTATAAGCGTCTTGGATGGTCAGACGAATCCACCTGGTTAGAGGAGCCTTAGAGGCTGATATGTCATTATTTCTGCCTTCTGGAAGAAGGGAGAAAGAGAATCCGACCTATGGAGAGGCACTGGTTGTGGGTACTTAGATGCGTAGGGACCTGATAAGATCCTGCATATGTAGGTCCTTTACGACCAGACAGATTGGAGTCGGTCACAGCGATGACAGAGAGACGTCTTTAGTGAGGTGGAAGGAGTATACCACCTAAGAAGGATGGAACCAGCCGTAGAACAGTCTTGTTCAGGTAGAAGACCAGAAAAGATGGTTTACATGAGAGCGCTGAAAGTACCGATACCTCTGCAGAGAAAAATAATTTGCCACCAAAACACATTACTGTTTGGATGAGAGTGCTAAGGGTAAACCTATAGACTCTCAAAAGGTGGGTCTTGTAGAGCCATGAGGACGAAGATCAGGTCCCGCAGGTGTAGACCTGTGGTATGGAGACCTTAAATGGGAGACCCTTTGAAGGAAGGATTTTCCTAGAGACCTGGTGGCAACACGTTTTTGGAAGGTGAAACGGGCTGAAACCCTGCTGTGTGAGAGACCCCAAGGACAGACCCGAGTCTAGGTCTGAGTGGAAGAAACGAAAGATCTTTGCATGAAATAGGGTAAGGGGAATGACCCCTAGAGGTGCTCAGAGATAAAGAAAAACAAAACGATGACACTCATGGTATATCGTCGATAAGGCTGGTTTACTCGCTGCGACCATGGTCGCTACAACATCCAGGGAAAAAAACCCATGGGTAAATTCCAGGTCTCAAGGGCTACGCCACTATTTTCAGAGTTGAGGAATTCCGAGGGAGAGCAGGTCTGAAACTGTCTTTTTAGTTGTCCTGGTACTGCTGGTATGAGTTGGACGAAATTTTCGTCCAAGCGCATCTGGGCCAGTCTGAAAATACAGGGAGATCTGGCAACCGTCTTGTTTGACCTTCCGCACTATCCTGTTAGTGTGAAAGAATATAGGGGAGATGGAGACAGGTCCCATCTAGGACTGGTATGTCTGTCCTATTGACTGTAGGTTCTAGGACCTGGCCAGAAAGGATGGAACCTTAGCATTGGACACGTGAGGCCGGCAGGCCACATCTGTAGTTTCCTGACGCTGACAGTCTTGACAGAAGACATCTGGGTCCGTCCCTTGGCGGGTTAGCCTGGTATGAGAACAGCTGACAGTACAGCGTTCAAGGATTCCACCCGGTGAAGGATGTGGCGAACGTCTGTCATCACTTGGAGACTGTGGGTTCCACCCTGGTGGATGACATATGCCACGGCTGTGGCATTGTCTGACTATATCCTAGCAAGACCGACTGCCAGAAGATCACGGAATGATTCCAGTACTAGAAATACTGCCCGAACCTTTGTAGATTGAGGGGCATCCTCGTGTGTGGGCGGGACTATTGGCACGTGCATTGTGATGGGAGCACATCGCACCACATCCTGTTTCTGGGCCATGTCTAAGCATGGATAGTTGGAGAGGCCGTAGGTGCAGCTGAGGCTATGGAACTGCCTCCCATGCTGCCACTATCCTGTCTAGGACTCTTATAGCCATTGTGAAAGATTGAGGAGACCGCTGAAGCGAATTCCCAGACGAAGAAACCGTGCCCTGTCTGGGAAAAAACAAATATGGCTGATACTCCATATGTGATGCTGCAGCATGTGGCCATCAGGAAGACAGATAGGACTCCCTGAGTTTGTGTGCTGTGTTGGAACATGTGCTCTGGCATTGTGGTAGACTCATGGAGGGTGATCCGCCAACCGAGTCTACTTAACGTGTCCAGTGAAATCGACAGTGTTCACAGACTCCGAAAATCATGCATTGATGAATAAGTCGTCCCGATATGGGAGACTCCTGAGATGCAGTAGAGACATTTCCAACTTCAGGCTGCATTTATGAGCTTTAGGTCTCACGGTAGTCACTTTTAACTCCTGAGACGAGAAGGGACTGACTGCGTGGAAGAAGTGAAAAATCATCTGATGTATTTCCACACTTGTGTGGACGGTGGAAGTCCTGCAGCGGCTATCTGGTAACTATCATAAAAAACGCCTTCAAGCCAGTTGTGGGTTACACAACTGCCCCAGGTGAGTGAATCCCTCGTTTCACCGCTCACATACTTAGTGCCACATTGATAGGGCACTATTGCGCCTCTTGTTCCCCTCCTTTTTTATCTTGTTGCGTGGAAGAAGGTTCAGGCCACAGCCACACGGGAGACCGGAGGGGCCCATGCATTGGGTTAATGCATTTGCGAGTCTGCGAGATCCTGCTTCGAAGCGGACTGAGCAGAGGGCATTACGCGTGTTATCTCCACCCAAGTACCTAATATAGGTACAGTGAGGAGATTGGCCGCTGGGCTCGTGTTCCACGTTCTGCAACATAGAGTGTCGTTTTAATAGTCCGGGGATGGAGGCTGGGTAGACCCTGTGCGGTCCCAACTTCAACCCGAGTCCCCAACAGTGGGGAGGCGAGGAAGGAGTATGCTATGGGTCGTAGGTTCCCGAGACCCTTAGCTCAGTTCCTTGTGCTGCTGCAGGACACGGCGGTTCAGCCTGTGTCCTTTGAGACGTGGCTGTCGTCACCGCCAACCGGAGCTCCAGCTGTGGGGTCTGGAGAGAATTGGTGGGCAGTCCTGGGACGCCTTACTGTTGTCGGGTAATTGCAGGTTATATCAGCTTCAACTGGGCTCTCCAACAGTGGGGGCCCGAGGAAGGATCTGTCAGTTAAACCTGAAGGAAGTCCGCCACTAAAAAAGGTCCCTGCGTGGCGACCGATCTCTTGTCAGACTTAGCCTAAGCTCCGACCAACCCTAACGATTCCGAAGGACCGGAATCAGTTATGCCAACGACGGATAAAAAACCGTCCTGATGTGTTCTGGGGGTGGAAAACGATCTATGCCTCCTTAGCGCCTGAGGTGTACAAAAATTCTCCAAACAGGTGTCTAGTGAGGCATAGGAGACCTGTGATGGCCTCCTTACGACCACTTCCGCCTCCCATCCACGTAACCCGATGCCACGTCTACTGGCGATGGCAGTAGACGCTGTTATTGCAGAGCAATTGGCAGCGTCCAGGACTTATGTATCAGATAGACCTGAGGTAACGACTCGAGCCGTCCGGGCCACAGAGTATGATCGGCGGGCAGGAAACAATAGTGCCTGACGGAATTGAATCCGTATCTTGATTACCTTACAGTTATTAAACCGGTTATCGGGACGAAATCAATGATTTTTGGAGAATGTCATGAAAACGACCTACGTGCTGTCTGTGCATCAATATAGAAAGCAGAAGCATGCGTAATGTCTGGCCAGTAGGTGTAGTGATAGGTGTACTGTCAGGTAACTTTAATACTGTAGGACAGGGCAGTACTGATCACCTGACGTATTTACACTGCCCCTTATTATGACATCGTTCCTTGCATGTGTGGCGTGAGCAGGGGCGTAACTACAATAGGTGCAGGGGAACTAAAGAATTGCAATAATTGGGGACCTCGTTGGAGCTTTCGCATCGGGGCCCCGAGGCCTGAAGAAAAGCCACTGGGCGTGAGGACTAAATGCAGCAGGACATCATTGCTGGTTGTCCTGCCGTCGCTATTGGGAACTGGCACAGAGAGAGGCTCTGTAAGCCTTTTCCGGAACCCCTGGAAGCGGAGATGTTTTGCCGCAGGCAGGGAGCCCTGCTGGGTTCCTTGACCCCTGGCTCCAGCTGCCCGTCCTGAGGGCTGCCGCAGGTGGGCTGCCTTGAACTCCCTGACCTTTGGCAGCAGTGTCCTAAGGGCTGAGGCAGGCAGGAAGCTCTTCCTGAGCTCCTTATCGGTCCTGCACCGCACATATTCGCTGGCCCAAGTTCACTTTCAGCCCTGCAGCAGGGATGAAGCCCTGTCATGGCCACAGTACTTGGTACCAATGAGGAGCTGTGCCCAATCCAGCCTTAGTTTGGCATTAAGGGTTGTGCACACTGTGCTTTCAACTCTGCTTCCACTGTGCCCTCACTGCCCTGTGGATAATGGCCGCCGCTGCTAACAGCAGGGCGGGACCAGAATCCTAAGGCGTGCCATAGGCTTCGCGCCAGTTATCCTCCGTCCCGCTCCCTGCTTTGTTGTGCATCTCCGGCCCGCCCTCTGTTATGACGCTGTCCGCGTCATTCTCGTCATCCGGGGGCGGTGATAAGGCGGCGGCTTCGCGCTAGGCCGAAGCCGCAGCCTCAAGTAAACAGCGAAGCCGCAAATGACGGCAGGCCGGCGCGGAGGTCCGGTCCGCGACCGGAACAGATCTGGACCCGGCCGGACCCCAGGAGCTGTGGCCACATGCACGCTTGCCCAGCGCAGCCCCCAGCAGGAGAACCCAGGGGACTGGGTCTCCTGGAGTCAGGTGTAGGGTGGCTGCTCCCATCAGGAGATCCCAGAAAACTGGGTCTCCCGGCATCCAGGGACTGTGGGGACCCTGCAAGGAGCCCAGAAAAAACCGGTGCTCCCACATGCAGTATGGGCTCCCTTCCCTCTCAGGAGAGAGCAGCAAAAGCTGATCTCCTGGTTAGACGGACGTTTGCTGCAGCCTTTAGGGGACCCCCAGGGGACAGTCTCATGGCGGCAGGACTGGGGCTCTTGGGGAGTAGTCAGCCAGGCTGAGGTCTCCTGCATGTGCTGCGCAATGCAGCTGACCTGTTAGCCTTGTCCCCTGAGCCCTTTAAAAGCACTTGGCAGTGCATTGCGACCATGCAGCACGTTAGTGCCCTACCTGCGGTGTCTCAACCTATCAGCCCCATGAGGGGTGGTTAGGGAGGGATGCTGCAGTCCATCATCCAAGGGCTTCTGTGTAGCCTCTACCTCAACCCAGGGTCCCCAACAGTGGGGAGCTGGGGAAGGAAGACCATCATCTCAACCTCAACCAGGCACCCCCAACAGTGGTGGGCCGAGGAGGGAGCGGCATGTGGGGGGAAAAGTCGACCTCAACCAGGCGCCCCCAACAGTGGGGGGCCGAGGAGGGACCATGCCGGGAGTCTCGTTAGAGACCCACTTTTCTTCTTCTTGAAGGAAAAAATTCAAAAAGCGAAAAAGTTTAGGAGCAATAAAATTTGTGTGTGCCTCCTACAAGACACTAAGCAAAAACTGGAGAATCACTTCCTACTTCAGGGGTGTAATGCTGCAGAGGAGGAGTCTCTTAACTCTTTTGCAGATTCTGCCTAGTGTCGCCTCCTAGTGGACAGCAGCATAACACCCACCGTCTGTGTCCCCCAATGAGGCGAAGGAGAAATACAGTATGTGCTCAACGGTTTATTATTATGAAAAATTCAGTTGCAGCACAAAGCATTTAGGCTGCCAGGCAAATTACCTCAAGCGACTCCTTTAAGTCTCCTACAGGCACCAGGTCTTCATCGTCATCGTCACTGAGCTGATCATGAGCACAGTAGTGAGTGCTGTAAGCCGAATGCTCCTCAATGGCTGCCAGCCAGTCCTATAAGTAAAGTACATTTAGACTCCATTAATTATTAGTAATAATTACTCCACTACCATAAACCAGATTTGCAAAGGTTTCAGATTGTTGAAAGAGAACCTTCCACTAGATTCATGCTGTATTAGCCACCAGGAGCACGATTCAGGGCCTGCTGGTGCCACTGCAGCCGGTTATGTTCTACTCTGAAATGCTGTGATGTTTCAGAGAAAATGGTTTGAAAAGCCAGTGGTGGACTATAGAAACAAACAACTAGTTCAGGGACATCCCCAGATGGCTTCTCTCCGCCCAGCTAAAGTTTATCGACAGGTCAGCACATCCAGGCTCCGAATCATGCTAGTGTTTTGGGCAGCATTAATCTAATGACAGGTTCCCATTAACTGAATGAAGTAACACTAGAAAACAAATATATAGTAATTAACATTTTTATTGTGTGGCGCCCCTCTGGTTAGGCGCCACAGGGATGTACTACACTGTGACATCAAATGTGTTATCCCTGTAAGTTGTCAGTTCAGGGTTTAACCTGTGGAGTCTATCCTTACACACACTTAGGACTAGGCCACTTAAAATACGGGGGACAGGTAATTTAGTAGGTCTTAAAAGGGGGTGAAGCATAGGGTAGAGTAGTGGGAGAGAGTGACAGTTAGATCAGACAGTGCTCAGAGTGCTTGGAAGGCAGTCAGGAAGGACGGGCCTGACAGTGCTCTGACAGGAGGGATCCCCATCTTTAAGTGGGGGCCCAGGACAGAAGGCAACGGGCCAGGACTGGTTGGAGCCGGCTGGTCACGTTGAGGGAAACACCGGCAACGCGGGAAGCAGAGGCGGTCTAAAGTTCACCTCTGACCGCAGACCGACAAGCTGCGGGCCCATAGTAACCGGGTTGCTGAAAGCAACACAAGGTACCTTGCCCATAGGGACACTAGAGGAGAAGGGCCGAATTCCGGTGGCGGGAGGCTTTGCTTACTTGGCCCCCCGTCCGGACCGGTAAGGCACAGACCTTGCCTACTAGCTACAGACTGTAGGATTGGCAGGAGAGCTCTGCAAGGGTGGTAGAGACTGGGAAGAGTGAAATTAACCCTGAAATACAGAGAGACAACACCTAGAGACTCCATAAGGGGGACCCTGAGCTGGCAACATCCACCGGGTAAACCAAACTGTACCGTGTTCCATTTTACCATCTGCCGGTATCTAGTAAGGTGGAGTAAAACTTGAACTGGCCTCCGTTGTTCTTCCCGCCGGCGCCTGGAGGGCTCCCACACCATCCCCAGCAGCTCATCAGAGGGGTAAGAACCATCACTACAACTCCCCTCATCCATCACCGCTGCCTTAAGGTAATAGCTCCACCTGTAGGGAGCTGGACTACTCTCTGATGCACCTACCATCACCTCAGCGGCCGGCTTGCAGTGACGGTACCATATTACCGGGAACTACAGGTGGCGTCACGTTCCCCTGTAAATACTCCCTTCCTCCCCACCATCTACTCAAATGATAACCAGGGCACAGAACCGGGATCCCGACCACCCGTGATCCCCCCCATTGAAGCCGCCATCAGTCCTGGTGTCCGAGTACCTGTAGCCCTGGCCACATCAATTACACCAAGCCTAGACAGTAATCGCAGACATAATACATTTTAAATGGGGCAGATTACACAAGCCTTACCCCAAGTAAATATCATGCCCTTTGTTGGCAAATTCTAGTGAAGCACTATTTTTGTCTTGATTCACAACTCACCCCCAATAATACATACCTCTCTTGTATGCTTAAGATTTTTGGTAAAAACTTTGAAATGGTGGATGCTGTCATCAAAGCATTTTACAGAGAAAGACACAGTGTCTGTGGTCTTCACCTGCAAAAACAGTATATTAGAAGACTAAAAGACATTCAATAAAACACTACAGGTTCGTTCACACACAGTCCTTTAATGTAATTTCTGTCCCAAAATCCACATTTTAATAAATAAAAAAAATATATATGTTACAGACCTTCTTTCAACAACATTCCAATTGTTTTCAGTGGGAACACGTCTACAATGTTGATGTATGTTTTGCCCATTCGCTTAGTAACATGTTATACATAGCTTGGTAAAACTCACATCTTTGCTGCCAATTTGATCAGTTTTTAACAAGACATTCCATATTGCTACACCCCCCCCTTCCATATCATAAGCGAGAATGCATAAAAAGTCATGCTGGGGAAAAAAAAAAAAAAAAACATGGGGTAAAAAAATTAAAAACCAAACAAGTGCGCTTACAAAACCAATGTATTAGGCTATTTTCACATCTGCATTTTTGCAGGATGTCGTCAGGGGCAGCATTGTGGTGACTTACTACAACTACTGTCAGCACCATACACAGATTACACCCTGGGTCAGTAGGATTGACTGAGAAATGTATGAAGCTTCAGTTGCCGCAGCCACTCTCAAAACCTCTTACACTAAAGTCTCTTTCCTAAAACTAATAGTTATCAGGGGGCAATGATAGAGTCAATGCGAGCAACACCTGTACTGCGGCGGTTGACAATTTGAGGATAAAGATAGAAGCAAGGTGACTGACCACAGCTTCACACACAATAGAAATCTTATGGGTCATCCTTTAAGACTTTAAAGCACCACTCCAGTTTTCTTTTATTGGACCGCTGGATTGGCGCTTTAAATCTAGTCCCTCTGACCCCTGCCCGATACTCACATTTTGGCAAAAAAAAAAAACCGTTGTAGTGGTGCTTTGAAGTTCATTATACTAGACTAAGACTTATACTATACGTTTAATAAAAACAAACACCCTGGTTTTCCACATTACGAAATCACTTCTTACCGTGTAAACAGCTTGGGTTAAGTGTTTGCAGCCCTGACGGTATACAGCGTTAATTGCATCTGACCTAAAAGAGGAAAATTGAAGAGTAGAATAATGTATAAATAAGTTCTAAACACACAACATTTTCAATTATTTCCCTGACTTAAGGGATCGGGAGGCTAGAAATAAACCACAATGGAACATTTGGAAGAAGGAAATGTAGAATAGCTGACCCTATAGCAGGTTTCTAGTCATACTGAAAAGGCATTTAGATCGCGAGACAATTTTTCTTAATGAAAAACTATCTGGAATTAAGATGTTTACAATACATAGAGCAACTCCACAAAAACAAGTCAGTGATAGTTAGAAACAGATTGGACATGATAGTGAACCGAACATCTTGAAAGATGAAGTTTTTTTCTTATATCACTTTTGTACTGATTAACATTTGTAAAATCAAATAATTTGAGTTAAAAAAAAAATTGGTGAAGTCTTTGCTTCAATAAAGCTTCTGTCAAAAAAATACCAAAGCACCTGGATTTGACAATATTCCTATAGAGCCAATAAAGTCTTCTGAAGCAGCAGAAGAATTCCTCCAACATATAAGGACAACTAGTAAATGGCTCAAGCACTGGACAAGATCGTGGTTTATTCCGATTCTGATGAAGGGGGATGCTACTAATTGTGGAGACTATAGAACTATGCGCACATACCTCATGCAAAGCAAAATACTACAGAAGATCCTACAAAGACGACTACAACCTTACTTTGACAGAGTTGCCAGCAAAACAAACAAGATTCAGAAAAGGCAGAGGAACAAAAGATGTAATTGCCAACATGAGAATGATAACGGAAAATTACAAAAACAACAAGGAGCTCTATTTTAGCTTTATTGACTACCGCAAAGCCTTCGACTGTGTTGATCAAGGCTGTGGAGTCGGAGTCTGTGTCCATTTCGGTTGAATAGGAGTAGGATTTAGGGGAACTGAAAAGTCTGAGTCGGAGTCTGATATTTGGCCTATCAACTCCACAGTCCTGGTGTTGATCCCCAGAAACTTTGGAATACCATGAAGAAATATGGGTGTGCTGAACCATCTACTCTGCCTCACTAGGAAACTTTACATCAACCAAAAAGCAACAGTCCGAATGGGATACAGTGACACTGCATGGTTCAAAGTAGACCAAGGTGTCAAATAAGGCTGCATCCTTTCACCATTTCTCTTCAATTTATATGCAGAACATTTTTTCAGAAAGGCAGTACCTGCTAAAAAAGAAGGAATCAAACTTCGAAGAATCAACAATCTAAGATACGCAGATGATATAACACTGATAGCAACAAGCGGGGAAGGAATGAACAACTTATTTTGGAGTGTCAAGGTGGAAAGCTCAAACCTGGGACTGCTGCTTAACACAGACAGATTTTGACTACTGCCAGGACCGAGAAAAAGAATATAATCCGGACTCAAGAAGCTACTCAGTTATAGATCAAGAAACCAGAGAAAAAGAGGAACAGCTTCAAGCTGCAAAGGTTAACAAATTTTATTAATGCTGTCAGGAGGGCACAAAGAGGTGGGCAGCGGGTAAAGTACCAACATGCAGTTATCACAGCCAAGACAATGACAGCCAAGTCATAAATAAGGTATTAATAGAAGGGGGTCCCTAAATACAAGGTCATATATAATAGGATATATTATAAAAAGAAAGATGTGAGACGGCACTCACCGATTTTCTGAATTTCTTCTTTATTGAAGAATCATCTTCAAATTACATGTGGCAGGGAGGGGGTGCTGGGAGACGGCGGACTACGACGTGCCGTTTCGCGGATAATGCCGCTTCGACGGGTGCAAAGCAGGCAGCACCTGCCTAGAATATGAATACAAGATCACGCCCATTAGGGCGTGATCTTCTGTTGAGAAAGGCAGCAAAGCAACACACCCTGAGGGCTAAGGAATATGGTTCCTACTCATTATAATGGATAATGAGCAAGTATATATACGTTTTGTCTGCTAAATGCTGCCTATTAGGGTATGTGCACACTGGTCGGCGGGTTTGTGTCGGCGGCGGCCGGGCGGACCCGCCAGGAAGCTCTGGAGCCGTCCACCGGCATCCTGGCGGGTATGTGCCGCGGCTGTGCCTCGGGTTTGCGGCGGGTGCACAGCGGGTTAGCGGCGCCGGTTCTGCAGCGGCTGGAAGCAGCACATGATTCTGCTTGCAGCCGCTGCAGAACCGGCCGGTTTATAGAACATGCACATTCGTTGCTAACCCGCTGGGAACCCAGCGGGTTAGCAACAGATGAGCATGTGTAAACCGCCGGTGTGTGCACACCGGGTGTCGGTTTACATAGGTTTTAATGTTAATCCAAACGCCGGTTTGGATTAACATAAATTTACATAAAATTTATGTAAACCGACCGGCGGTTTACACAGCTAAACTGACCCTAACCCGGCATATGTGCACATACCCTAAAAGTACTAAAAAAGGATTGTGAGAATGGTCATAGGATGATGCAGGGGCATGTTTTTATAGGTTAGGTGGCTTTTTAGAGGTGACAGGTTCCCTTTAAAAAGCCTTCATAAGTTACACAAGTTAAAAATATATTTAAAAAAAAAGTACAGAGTCTGTATTTTGCTTAACTGATGATGGAATACCAAGGGAACACTGTTGCTGATTGTAAAGGGATCCTGTCACCTCTAGAACGCCTCCTAAGCTAGCAAAACATGTCCCTGCAGCATCCCATCACTAATCTCACACTCCTTTTGTCTCCTAAAGGCATCCTGTGAAAGTGCATAAAAACGTTTTAATACTTACTCATTAGTTATTATAATTAGCAGGGGCTATATTCTTTAGTCACCAGGGCGGGCTGTTTTGCAGGCTCCAGGATCCACCCTCTCTGTTTGCTCTACTTGTGCAGACTTTACCCTCCCCCTCTGTCACTCACAGAATGCAATCATTAGTCCTGCCTTCAGCTGCACATCACCGCAGCACAAACAGAGAGAGGGTAGATCCTCGAGGCTGCAAAACACCCCATGGTGACTAAAGAATATAGCCCCTGCTAATTATAATCACTAATGAGTAAGTATTAAAACGTTTTTATGCACTTTCACAGGATGCTTTTAGGAGACAAAAGGAGTGTGAGATTAGTGAATGGATACTGCAGGGACATGTTTTGATAGCTTAGGAGGCGTTTTGTAGGTGACAGGATCCCTTTAAAAAGCTTTAGAAGACAAAATTGTCCAATTACCTTTGGTCCCTTGAAAAAAAAACAGCTACATATTAAAAAGTTGTAATTCCTACACCCTTAATCTCATGAGGAAATGAATTCCCTCAAATTAAAGCTGAAAGTCTGCACTTT
>JARQOC010000005.1:148969004-149006301 GCA_033576535.1 Allobates femoralis
AGGCATTCAAAGAAAAGAACACGGTCCCTACAGTCAAACATGGTGGAGGTTCCCTGATGTTTTGGGGTTTCTTTGCTGCCTCTGGCACTGGACTGCTTGACCGTGTGCATGGCATTATGAAGTCTGAAGACTACCAACAAATTTTGCAGCATAATGTAGGGCCCAGTGTGAGAAAGCTGGGTCTCCCTCAGAGGTCATGGGTCTTCCAGCAGGACAATGACCCTAAACACACTTCAAAAAGCACTAGAAAATGGTTTGAGAGAAAGCACTGGAGACTTCTAAGGTGGCCAGCAATGAGTCCAGACCTGAATCCCATAGAACACCTGTGCAGAGATCTAAAAATGGCAGTTTGGAGAAGGCACCCTTCAAATATCAGGGACCTGGAGCAGTTTGCCAAATTAGAATTGTCTAAAATTCCAGTAGAGCATTGTAAGAAACTAATTGATGGTTACCGGAAGCGGTTGATCGCAGTTATTTTGGCTAAAGGTTGTGCAACCAAGTATTAGGCTGAGGGTGCCAATACTTTTGTCTGGCCCATTTTTGGAGTTTTGTGGGAAATTATCAATGTTTTGCTTCATTCTCTTTTGTGTTTTTTCATTGAAGACAAATTAAATGAAGATAATAATACCAAAGAATTTGTGATTGCAATCATTTTCAGGAAGAAACTGAGTATTATCTGACAGAATTGCAGGGGTGTCAATACTTTTGGCCACAACTGTACCTTCTCAAAATAAAAACACGGCATTTCTAGCTTCTACACAGACCTTAAACTCTGAATGCAGAAGTCAGTTATTGGACTTAAACTTCGTCATAGATCTTACTAGAGATCTGCTTCTTTCTCCACTTCTTCCCCACCCCCTTGCCTTATGATCTCAATCAATCCATGCTCTGGAGAAAAACAAAAAAACAACTTCTTACTACCAGCACAGTGAAGTGTCAGGTTACAGCTTCTATTCTACCGAACCCTTTAAAAGTGAAGTGGAGAGAGGATCCGAGTGAGGAAACAGGCAGACAGATCGTTATGAGTTTTCCAACAAGTCTTTTACCTCACCCAACAGCTGGATTCACGTTGACACTGATCAGTACTATTAATCTTTCTTAAGGCTGCGGCTTCTACTTGTGTAATAAAAGGAACCAACCAGCAGGTTTTTGCTCTAGAAACTAGAGGCAGTGCCATAATGGCACTGGGATGCTGATTAAAATACCACCTTTAGATTACAAAGATTATACTGCAATCAAGGATCAGATTTGTCCAAACCTTCAAAAATGACATGATCTGTGGACAGGTTTGTGCATCACAGAGTGGGGGTGACTTTGTGGGTTGGGTCCTCTAATCAGTCTTTCTGCCTTGCTTCCTTTTCTTTATTTAAATTTAGCACTACTGCCATTAGCATAGTTGGTGGTGAGTGCAAATTGCTATTGTGACATTGTCTTCAATGAAATGGTCGCAAGAATTAGCACATGTGTACTGCGATCTCTGAAGCCATTTTATTGAAGACATTGTGGAGACGACTATGAGCAATGGTGGCACATGCACAAACTGAATTTTAGTTTTGATCTGTGCATGCTCAGTCATCACCACATTGTGCTCAGTTAAATAATGCCAGAGATCACTGCATGCAGATACACCGATTCTGGACCCATTTTATTAAATACATGACCACAATAGCAACGAGCAACTATAATAATGGACAAGCAGGAATGCACAACCCTGGCCCAAGGCCCACCAGTATCTGTAGAGCATTCTGTGGAGCCCCTATCCTCTAGGTCACAGAAATGCTTACCTGTGCGTGGATATTTTACTTTACTGTGGAAGCTACATACAAGCAACAGTAGCACACAGTCATCTCTGTACCCCCCATAAATTTAGGAAAATGTGCTCTCTGCATTGCAGTTTATGATATTTAAAAAAGTGTAAATGTCATTTCATTGAAGAGAAAAACCCCAATACTGCACTGGTTCTTAATGATTGGTCACATAGCAGCTAAGATAATGCTGTTTGTTCCATATGATTTATTTTTCAGTGCTCTTTTAAAAAGTGCATTTTGTGTCTGTAGGCGTGGCCAGTGTCTGCCAGCACTGAGTATTTCAAACAGCTTCTGAGAGCAGGCTGATTGTGAGGGGAGCCAGCAGAGAAGGGGGTTAACACAGATTGTGACTGAGCTGTGTGGAGCCAGATGACAGATCTTTCCTTGGCACAAACATCTGAGGAGTTTGCAGTGATCCTGACCATCTGAAGTTGCTTAGCAACTGTGCTGTACCCTGAGCCATTCTGAAACAGTTTCTTCACGAGCTGCAGTCAGCAGGGTAGGCCAAAGCCCCTTTATCCTTATATGGATACATGCCTGTATTCTCTGAAGTGATAATAAACATGTGTCTGCTTCACACACAGTGTAGCAGGGACACCTTGTGAAAGGTTTATGAATGGTTTTCAACCAGAATTTTCTAGTGAAGTATATTAGAAAGAGTATTAAAATCATGTGCTCTAAATTATTATTAAATAAAAATGTAAGCAGCGGTTATGCGTTAAGTTTATTGGGAAGAGCCACATTTATGCATAGCCTTCTCTCCCCAGTGATAACCTAGTGTAAGGGGGAATTCCTTAACTAAAAGGCACGCATACCATATAATTTTGATATGCTGGAAATCTCTCAGATGGGAGTACACCTTTGAGGGTGTGCGCACATGATCCAGAGACACTGCATCTTAGATGCAGTGCCTCCAGACCTACGGAAACCCACAGGTGAACGCAGGGAGACTGCAGCCACCTTGCACTCATGATCTGCTCTGTGTGCAGGGCGGCTCTCCCTTCATTCACCATTAGTTGACAGATTCCTAGTTTTATTGCAGCCCTTGAATATGAGTCACATGACTGTGCCCGTCGGAACAGAAAACGTTGCATAAACTGCTTTACATGAGAACGATACTCAGTTTTCCAAGTAAACTAATATACGCATGGGCCAAAACGCAATTTCTGATCACTACAAATAGGAATTGCTTGTATCCCACATTTTTCAGTAGTTCTCTCCTCTTCAGACACAATCTTTATTTTAGAATTGACCCAAGTAGGTGAAAACTGATGTGTTAGCCTCCCATTCACTAAAGACAGATTCCTGGTCTTTTTCTCTGTGTACTATGCAGAAGCACGGAGGCAACTGTACAGAGGTACTGACTAATGTAGCTGTGAATCCACCTCTGAGAAAAGCTAGTTACATTCTGTATGAGCCATTTAATCTTCCCTCTCTCCCCACTAACCACAGAGTTCAATGTGCTAACCTGACACTTCACCGTTCTGGTAGTCAGTCTCCTCTTTAAGCAAGGTGGATTTTAGCTTTTTTTTTTTTTTTTTTTTCTCCATACAGTAAATTATGAGGAAGCGATGGGGAGGGGAAGAAGTGGCTCATAAGTGAAGAAAAACAGAATTCACCGTTAGGATATACTGCAAGGTTTTTTTTAAGCAATTTGTGTTACTGGTTCCCATTCAATTATTTTGCACACTACAAAGTTATATAAGAAGAAGAAAAAAAAAACAAAAAAAACTCACTGTTTTTGAAACCAAGACATAACACCGTGCTCCAGAACCACCCAAAAGAACTTCCATCCAAAGAAACGAGAACTCTGAAAGGTAAAGTTTATTTTTATGGAATTTAAATTGCATGAAAGCCAGGACCATTTGCTATTAGAGTAGCACTTTTTTTTTTTTTTTTTTTTATAAATTCGGGGCTGGCTAGTAAATTTTAGCTTATGGAGAACGCACAGTAGCTTGCCCATGCTTGAAGTGTAAATAGAGTTTCATTAAAAAAATAAATAAATAAATAAAAAAAAATAAAAGGCACAATACTGAACTGGTTGTTAATGATGGAAACATGGCAGCTAAGATAATGCTTTATGTGCCATGTGACTTATTTTCTCAACTCTTTGTGCTCTTTTAAAAACTGCATTGTATGGCTGTGTGGGCGTGGTCAGCAGCTGATAGAGAGTAGTGTGATGTGCCAGCAGAAAAAGAGCAAGAGAGATCATGAGCTGTGTGGAGAGCCAGCAGAGAAGAATCCAGATGACAGATCAGAGAAGCTTGTGCCAAGGGCAGAGGAGTTTGCAGTGATCCTGACATTGATCAGCACTGTGCTGTAGAGTGAGGTAATCTGATACATTGTCACCTCATCAGCTGCAGCCAGGAGTGTGGACACTGTAGGCCACACCCCTTCCCTTATATGGTTATGTGGCCGTATTCAGTGCGACGACGGATCTGACTGAGGATGAACATATGTCTGCTTCACACACAGCCTATAGACACCTTGTGGAAAGGTTATGAATGGATTTCCCCCAGAATTCACTTGTAAAGTATATTTGAATGTTTATTGAACAAAAATTTATACGGCGGTTACACTTTAAGCTGAAGCCAAAGTAGCAGATAGTACGTGTAGCATGCACCTGAGATGCAGCTGCATAAAGCGGCTTCTTATAACAAACAGCATGATTTTAGAATAACTACCCCCTCCAGTAATAAAACATTATGCAAAAAGCCATGTAACCAACCTCCTTATATAATAATATTGAGGATCCCATTCTCCCACACTAACTTACATCAAGGAATACAGTCATATTACTAAAGTAGCTGGGAAGTGTCTATGAAAGGCATACTGTACAATCCAGAGTATATGTATAGATATATGCATTATTTGGGGGGGTGATAGAGATGCACATTTTTTACATTTTGCTTTCTAAAATTTTGCAGTGTTTTGGTTTCTTGGTTACAAATTGCGCCAAAATGAAGCCAAGTTGCATAGTCGTGTGAACAATCTCTGTGGGTGCAATGAGATTATATTGGTTTTATTACTCTCGTAGTTAACTCCCTGCCATACATAGACTTAAGGGCCAGTCACACACGATATCGGTAACGATATCGTTGCAACAGCACCAGTTTGGTGACGTTGCAGCGATGTCTAAACAACATTGTTGCATGTGACACCTATCAACGATGAGTCGTTGATCGCAGATTTATGAACCAGTTCATAAATCCATCGTTGGTCACCCGCTGAATGTGCAGCATCGCTGAGTGTGACAGCGGGAGACCGACGATCAGCGAGCTCCCAGCGTTGGAGTGCGGTTGGTGGGATCGCTGGAACTTTGAAGTGTGTAGCACGGGCTGTACTTTCATTGACATTAAGGCATACTGCCAAAGTATGCAGAGCCGCCCTGCTAATGCCACCAACACACCCTCCTCAAGTTACACTCTGGTGGGCAGGGTGACAATATCGGATGCGATCACAGTGATAGTTCACACGTCTGCAAAACTTGGATGCGTCCAGCAAGTAATTTATGTATTCAGCTAAGGGCACAGCATGACTAACTACACATGGTAAATCGATCTAAAAAAAAAAAAAAAAAAAAAAAAAAAGACACACCTTGCATAACGGGCCTTCAAATCTCTCCAGATTTTTAATTAAAAACTGAAAGGAATAAAAAAAATAAAAAAAAAGGGACAAATATTCATTAAATGCCATAAAAACACATTTAAAGCTTTAGATAGTTCACGTTATCAAAAGCGCTTACCTTTCCAGTCTTGCTTTGTAGTACTTGCTTGATTTCTATACGCTGGGCGAGGTCTATTGGTTTCTGGTCTAAGAAGAAAAAAAAAAAAAAAAAAAAAAAAAAACATATGGTGAGCAAAAAGTTAAATCTGTAACAAAGAAGGAAACTCCTATAACTGAATTCAATTACAGGATTGTATCTGAAATACAGACCTGGAAAAGGTTGGGATAAAATAAATACGTTGTGGCTCCATTCAGACCCAATTTTACATTAATTTCTCTCAATACACAGTACTGGCCAAAAGGTTGCATCCACTTGGTCATTCAATGGTTTTCCTTGTTCTTATTAGAATATGCATGTTGTAGATTTAGACTGGAGGCAGGAAAACCAGAATAGGAACACAAGTGGAAACAGAAAAAAAAGTGGTCAAAAACTGAGGAATCTAAGGTTGTATACATATTCCAAAGTTGTCCCCCCTTTCACTCTAGTGGCAACTTTACTTTTCCTTGGCACTGTTTTAAAGCAGCCATTACAGGTGATAAAGTCTTCAAGGAGTTCCCAGAGGTGCTGAGCGTTTGTTGGACACTTTGCATTCACTCATCCAAAATCATCTACATTGGGTCAAGGTCAGGCGATTGTGGAGGCCATTTCATTCAATGTAGCTCTTCATATCTCTTCTTCTTGGTCACATAGCTCTCACAAAGCATGGAGGTCTGTTTTTGGTTATTGAACTGGTACAACACAAATGATGAGCCACCAAGTTAAATACCAGTCCAGATAGTATAGTTTAATAATTTAAGATTGAGAGTAAAAGGTCCTCAAGTTCAGCCTGTAGTCTAACATGTTGTTCTGAGGTCTAAACCCCATGGAGCAGACATCAGTAGTGCCATATTAGAGGAAAAATTCCTTCCCAACACCAGATTGAAACATTGATCCAGATACTATCACAGAAACCAAAAGCTCATATCCTGAAAATTTGCACTTCAGTAAGGAAGTGGAAGAACTCTAGTGCCACCTTTAAGTAGCTCCTCAAAGTCATAATCGCTTTCCAACAAGATTTTTAATATGACTAAGGGATTTGTGCCAGATCAGAACACCAAACTACAGAAGCTGCGTTTCGGGGTAACTGCCCCTCATCAGTGTAGTGTGTGGGATATTCTGATCTGGCTGTGTGAGTGGGCTAAGACAAGGTCTGGGAACTTGCCAACTACCTTATGGAGAGAAGTCTGTAGTTTGGGGTTCTGATCTGGCACAAATTCCTTAATCATTTTAAAAAGCTTGTTAGAAAGCGATTATGACTGAGGAGCTACTTAAAGGGAACCAACCACCCCAAATGACCCCCCCGGACTGTTAATATGTGTCCCTACACCCAGCACACACATTTGGGGCAATCGTTTTTGCTAAAAAAAAAAAAACTGTTTAGTAGAAGCTAAGATATAGCTTTATGAAGTTTAAAAAATGTTGCCGACTGGGTGTTACCTAGCTTATCCTCCTGCAGTGTTCATGTGCCTGTCAGCCTCCTCTCCCCCCTCCCCTCAGTAAATCCCTGCCCTTTCAGCCTCGTATATTCTCTCGCATATTTCCTAGAGGAGGGATGTGGCTGCAATCTCCTCACCTACTTAACGGTCTTCTTAAGGTTGCAGGAAAACTTTTCTCCATAAGGTTCCCATATCCTGAAATAAATTTGTTTAACAAAGGCATCCTGACCCTTTTTGAACTTTATTATTGAGTCAACCATTACAACAGGATGTGGCAGTCTCACTGCTCTTACTGTAAAGAATCTGCGTCTGATTAGGATTAAACATTCTTTCCTTTAGACAAAGATGATGCCCACTTATCACTGCAGACACTAGCTGGGTGCCCGATGCAGATGCATCGGGATTCTAGCAGTGCGAGTCTCTGACTCGCAATGGCCGCTTCGCGGCCAATGCTTCGCGCTGCTAAGGCGACTCGCCATGCCCGCTGCGCGGGCATAGCGAGTCGCCTTAGAACTGCTCGCAATGGCCGCTGCGCGGCCAATGCTTCGGGCGTATCCACATGACCACGCTGACTCGCAGCGAGAGCGGTCTCAAAAGGGGCAAAAAACCCATTTGTGATTATATAATAGATAAGTGTAAAAAAGATAACGTAATCAGAAAAAGGTCTCTGTTCTTTCCCCTTATATTTGTAATTATAATAGGATCGCCCATAAGCCTTTTCTGTTCCAAACTAAATAACCTCACGTTTAATAACCTGTCTTGGAATTGCAGACCAACCATTCTCTTAATAGTCTTTCCTGGACCCGCTCAGGTTCAGCTCTGACCACCTTATTCCAAGAGACTACTCACTTGTATGGATACATAATTTTTTTTTTTTTTTGTCATGAGCATCCATGCCTCTTAATGCATACTATACTATTACTTTAATAGCCTTGGCAGCAGTTGCCTGGCACTGCCCATTAAAGTTAACTTTGCTGTCCACCCCTACACCTAAGCCTTTCTTAGTGACAGTTTTCCAATTTAGTACTTACACATATAATTTCCCCTGCTAAAGAGCATGACCTAACAATTATCTACATTAAAGCATTAGTACCATTTACATTTTTATTTAATTATAATGTAGAGCAAGTGATTTTAATAAATTTTGTAATATGGTTCATTAGACAATTCTGGCTGGTTACCATTCATAATCTTTCCACAAGATGTCCTCAGTGCACTGAGTAAAGTTGTTTGTGTCAGAGGCATCTTCACAGTGAATACAGACATGTGAGGCGATAATGGTTTGGGGGCGTGGCCTAAACTACTGAAGGCAGATCATCAGGAACAATGTATCACATTACAGCACAGAGCTGAGCAATGGCAGAATGTTAACAAGCTTCTCTGTTCTGTTATCTGTCTCTACACAATCTGTTAACCCTTTGTCTGCTGGTCACTTCCACACAGCTCACTACCAAGCCTGCTCTCACACACTGCTGGCCACTTCCACACAGACACAAAATGCAGCTTTTTTAAAGAGCACAGAAAAATAGGATAAAATCAGTCATATGACACAAAAAAGGAGATTTTTGTGTACTCACCGTAAAATCATTTTCTCTTAGCCTCTAATTGAGGGACACAGGACTGTGGGTGTAATGCTGCTGTCCACTAGGAGGCAACATTAAGCAAGATCTGCAAAAGATTAACAGTGGCTCCTCCTCTGCAGTATACACCCTTGGGGCAGACACTGCCTCACTAGTTTTGTGCTAAAACAGTAGGAGAAGCTTTAAAGCCTGCAAGAAGGCAACAATGTAAGAATTCAGAAGCAATATAACTTAGTAACAAGGCCCGAACTCGGGCAACAGGGTGGGCGCTGTGTCCCCCAATTAGAGGCTAAGAGAAAAGGATTTTACGGTGAGTACACAAAATTCTTTTCTCCGGGCTGGGTATGGATACGGTAAGGTTTTGTAAAAGTATGTAGGCTGGACCATGTGGCTGCCTTACACACCTGTTGCGCCGATGCCTGATACCGAATGGCCCAGGACACCCCTACTGCACGAGTAGAGTGCGCCTTAATACCTGCTGGAATTGGCATGTTATGTAGCTGGTAGGCCTCCTGATTAGTGGATCTAATCCATCTAGCCAGGGTGGCTTTAGAGGCAGACATGCCCTAGTGGCTGCCTTCCGGTAGGATGAGAAGAGAGTCAGTCCTACGGAAGAGTGCAGTTCTGAATATGTATACACAAAGTGCTCTGACCAGGTCAAGCATATGCAGAGCCTTCTCGACTCGATGTACTGGTGCTGGGCAGAGAAAAGGCAAGGAGATTTACTCATTGAGGTGGAAGAGGATACCACTTTCGGAAGAAAGGACTGAATCGGTCGGAGTACTACTTTATCCTGGTGAAACACCAGAAAGGGTGACCTGCAGGAAAGAGCTGCCAGCTCAGATACAGCAAAGCAAAGTGATCGCCACCAGGAAGGCTACCTTCTGTGAGAGAAGGTAGAGAGAAATGTCCTTAAGGGGTTCAAACACCGGTTTGTGTAGCGCGGTGAGAACCAGGTTGGAGGTCCCAAGTGTTCAGTGGTCTTTTGTAAGGGGGGGGACCAGTCGACAGACCCCTTGAATAAAGGTCTTCACCTGCGGCTTAATAGCCAGTCGGCGTTGGAAAAGCACTGACAGGACTGATACTTGGCCTTTAAGTGAGGTTAATAACAAGCCAGCTTCTAGGCCCGCCTGAAGAAAACAAAGCACATTACGTAGAGAATAAGACAGTGGAGAGCGTGCTCGGGAACTGCACCAGGCAAAGAAGGCCTTCCAGGTGCGATAGTAAATCCTGGCAGAAGCAGGTTTCCTTGCTCTGATAATGGTTGATGCTACCTCCGGGGAAAACCCGGATTGGGATAGAATCCAGGTCTCAAGGGCCACGCCGTCAAATTTGGTGCCTCTGAATTCGGGAGGTAAAATGGGCCTTGAGAGAAGAAGATCTGGGCAATCTGGGAGACGTCAAGGTACGTCGGTCACGAGTTGCAAGAGGTCAGCATACCAGGCGTGCCTGGACCAGTCTGGGGCCACGCGGATGACTGGAACTCCCTCCTGCTTGATCTTCCGTACCACTCTGGGGAGTAGAGGCAGAGGGGGAAATATGTACGGCAGATGAAATTGCGACCAATCCTGGACTTTGGCAACCACTCCTAGTGATTGCAAGTCATGTGACCGGGGCATGAAGTTGGGCACATTGGCATTGAAGCAAGATGCCATTTGTTGAAATACCTCAGGGTGTAGGGACCATTCCCCGGAGTCTATGCCTTGGCGACTGAGGAAGTACTGACCCTGATGACTCTGCCCACTGGAGAATGCGTTGTACTTCTCGCATCGCCTGGACACAGAGTTCCTCCCTGATGGTTGACATATGCTACAGCAGTAGCATTGTTTGATTGTATCCTGACATGGTAACCTGCAAGAAGCCGGTTGAAGGCTTTTAGTGCCAGAAAAAATAGCCCGAATCTCCAGGAGGTTGATGGGCATGGTCATTTCGGATTGAGACCATCTGCCCTGGGCTCTGTGGTGACGATACACTGCGCCCCATCCGGTCAGGCTGGCATAGGTGCTCAGTATCTTCCAGTGAACTGGGAGAAAAGACCTCCCCTTTGAGAAGGATAACGGTCTTAGCCACCAGTGGAGAGACAGTTTGGTCGCAGTGGGTAGTAAAACGTCCTGTCCAGAAAGAACGGACTTTTCCCAGGAGGCAAGAATGGTCCGCTAAAGTCGTCAGAGGTGCAGCTGGGCAAAGGGGACTTCTTCTATTGCTACCATCCTGCCCAGGACCCTCATGGCAAACCGGATGGAATGAGGTGATGGGTGGAGAAGGTTGCGGACACCTTGATGGAGAGCACGTGCTCTGTCTTGAGGAAAAATCACCAGACCTCTGGATGTATTGAAGAGCATCCCCAAGAAGGTTAGAGACAGTCTTGGGACCGGCAAAGATTTTTGTAGATTGACCAACCATCCTAGTCTCCGTAATGTGTTCGCTGTGATAAGGACGCTCTGTTCGCAGTCCTTGAAGGTGGATGCCTTGATGAGCAAGTCGTCCAGGTACGGGAGAACGACTACATCTCTTAAGTGGAGAATGGTCATGACCTTGGTGAACACTCTGGGAGCTGTGGCTAGGCCAAACGGGAGAGCCACAAACTGATAGTGGTCCTGGTTGACTGCGAACTGTAGGAACCTCTGATGTGCTGAGGAGATTGGTATGTGTAGGTAGGCGTCTTGTATATCTATGAAAGCGAGATATTCTCCCTCTTCCATGGATGACATCATGGAGCGGAGGGACTCCATGCGAAAATGTCGTACTCGAACATATGTTTAGTTGCTTGAGGTCTAGAATAGGGCGTACTATGCCGCCCTTTTTGGGGACCATGAACAGGTTCGAGTAGAATCCCTGAAAGCGTTCAGTCTTTGGGACGTGGACAATGACTCCTCTTGTTAAGAGAGACTCAACGGCCTGGAAAAAAAAAAAAAAAAAAAGCATTGGACGGAGATTTTGGAAGTACTGACAGAAAACCAGTTGGGTGGTCGGGCCTTTAACTCTATACTGTAACCGGAAGACATCAGCTCTCTGACCCACCTGTCATCTGTAGTAGCGAGCCAGGCTTGACAGAAGCGTAAAAGTCGTTCGCCTACTTGCAAGGTGTCTTCCGGGGTAAACGAGTCATGAGGAGGAAAACCTATGGGATCGTGATCCCTTAGGTTTGGACTGGCATGAGTGAGATTGTCAGTTTGTGCTCGATTTCTGTGAGGCTTGTGACCTGTCTATGCGGTGAACGGCTGCCGGTTTGTGATGGTGTGGAAAACGAGTTAGCCAAATGAGTTCCGAAAGGATAGAAACCGTGTTTGTTGGCAGCAGTTGAAAGGCCGCTTTGGTTTGCGTTAAGGAAGAGAGGTACTCGTGCCTCCAGTAGCATCAGAGATTAATTTGTCCAGTTTTCCTCCGAAGAGACGGCCACTTAGGTATGGAAGACTTGTAAGGGTCTTAGATGCTGCGTCTGCCTTCCACTCCTGCAACCAGAGTGCGCGTCCAATTGTAATAGCGTTTGACGCGGCGTGAAGGAGGTAGTCCGCAGTGACAGAAATCTGTGCTGCCTGATCCAATAGTACAGGATCAGCTTCTGTGGTGTGCAAGGCAGTATGCAGGTTGCCGGCCCAAGTCATAATGGTCTTTGCTGCCCATACTGAAGCGAATGCTGGAGACGATGATGACCCTGAGGCTTCAAATACTGAACAAGCCATCTGTTCCACTTGGTGATCGGTTGCATCTTTAATTGAGGCACTGTCTGGTAAAGAGAGGAGAGACCATGCAGCTAGACAAGATAATGGGGAGTCCACTTGAGGTGGATCTGCCCAGTCTTGGGTTACTGCAGGTAAAAATGGATAACGTGCCTCTAATGTTTTCCGGTTACCAAATCTCTTATCCGGATGTGAGTGATGTTTTTGAAGGATGTCCTGAAATTCAGGATGGTCCGCAAAGTATTTATGTGGACGTCTAGCTCTTTTAAAAGAAGCCTTGTGGCCAGGAACGTCACAAGGTGGGTCTGATAAGTCTAGTACTTGATTAATGGAAGTAATCAAGTCCTCTCCTAGAGCCACCATATCTGGTAGCTCTAGTTCCAAGGATGCGTCTAGGTCCGGCTCAGAACCTCGATCATAAAAACCCTCGGAGGTGGGGGAATAGTAGTGGCCTTCCCGGGTTGGGGATGCCCTAGAACTACGAGAGGACGCTGTAGAGGGTATCCTTTGGACTATCTTGGGTCCTGATAGGGACATTGAAGGGACGGGGTCAGTAGATTATCCAGGGTCCGTGCTTTCATCTTGTGTGGGCTGCACATGTGCCTCAGTGCAGGGAGAGGAGCAACAATGCAGAGCCTGTAGCAAAGTAGATGATAAATTCTCTATACAGTCATGGCCAAAAGTTGAGAATGCCACCAAAATTATATTTTCACATGATCTGCTGCCCTCTGGTTTTTATTTGTGTTTGTCTGATGTTTATATCACATACAGAAATATAATTGCAATCATATTATGAGTACCAAAAGGTTATATTGACAGTTAGAATGAGTTAATGCAGCAAGTCAATATTTGCAGTGTTGACCCTTCTTCAGGACCTCTGCAATTCTCCCTGGCATGCTCTCAATCAACTTCTGGACCAAATCCTGACTGATAGCAGTCCATTCTTGCATTTTGGCAGAATTTGTTGGTTTTTGTTTGTCCACCCGTCTCTTGATGATTGACCACAAGTTCTCAATGGGATTAAGATCTGGGGAGTTTCCAGGCCATGGACCCAAAATCTCTGTTTTGTTCCCCGAGCCATTTAGTTATCACCTTTGCTTTATGGCAAGGTGCTCCATCATGCAGGAAAAGGCATTGTTGGGCGCCAAACTGCTCTTGGACGGGTGGGAGAAGTTGCTCTTGGAGGATATATTCTGGTACCATTCTTTATTCATGGCTGTGTTTTTAGGCAAGACTGAGTGAGCCGATTCCCTTGGCTGAGAAGCAACACCACACATGGATGGTTTCAGGATGCTTTACAGTTGGCATGAGACAAGACTGGTGTTAGCGCTCACCTCTTCTTCTCCGAATAAGCCATTTTCCAGGACGTCCCAAACGATTGAAAAGGGGATTCATCAGAGAAAATGACTTTACCCCAGTCCACAGCAGTCCACTCCCTGCACCTTTTGCAGAATATCAGTCGGTCCCTGATGTTTTTTCTGGAGAGAAGTGGCTTCTTTGCTGCCCTCCTTGAAACCAGGCCTTGCTCAAAGAGTCTCCGCCTCACAGTGCGTGCAGAAGTACTCACACCTGCCTGCTGCCATTCCTGAGCAAGCTCGGCACTGCTGGTAGTCCAATCCCACAGCTGAAACAGTTTTAAGATACGGTCCTGGCGCTTGCTGGTCTTTCTTGGGCGCCCTGGAGCCTTTTTGACAACAATGGAAGCTCTCTCCTTGAAGTTCTTGATGATGCGATAGATTGTTGACTAAGGTGCAATCTTTCTAGCTGCGATACTCTTCCCTGTTAGGCCATTTTTGTGTAGTGCAATGATGGCTACACGTGTTTCTTTAGAGATAACCATGGTTAACTGAAGAGAAACAATGATACCAAGCATCAGCCTCCTTTTAAAGTGTCCAGTGGTGTCATTCTTACGTAATCATGACTGATTGTTCCATTAACACAGGTGTTGATGAGGACAGGACTGGCGATCAATCACTAAAACGATGTTAGCTGCTCCTTTTAAGGCAGGACTGCAATGATGTTGAAATGTGTTTTGGGGGTTAAAGTTCATTTTCTAGGCAAATATTGACTTTGCAAGTAATTGCTGTTAAGCTCATCACTCTTTATGACATTCTGGAGTATATGCAAATTGCCATTAGAAAAACTGAAGCAGTAGACTTTGTTAAAATTAATATTTGTATCATTCTCAAAATGTTTGGCCATGACTGTAGATTGAGTCATAGAATGTGACATAACAGCCCATTCCGGCGCAGTATTAGGTGCACTGGACTGTCCAAATTCTATAGGGGGTTCAGGCACATTAGAATAAGTGCAGTCCTGGCAGTATGGGGTAGTACATCCACCTGGCAGGGAAGCCTTGCAAGCTGTACAAGTAGCATAATAGGAGCTAAAAGCTCTGGTCGTTCTATTGCTTCTGGAGCCTGACATGTTTACACAAAACCTTTATGCCTGATCAACTCCTGTGGGACTGTATACAGAGGAGGACAGGGACAGAAGAATGCTGCAGCAGTGACAATGTCCCTGCTGGCTTCTTACCAGCTTTTATGTGTGCCCCAGCAACAGCCCAGCAGTCCTGTGACCCCTAGAGATGCAGATGGTGTGCTCCAAATTATTTCCCGTTGCTGTGCTTGTGCAGCGCTGGTGCCGCTGAGTTCCGCCTTGTACTGAGCGGTGTACCGTAATGGCCGAACTGGATGATGAAGGGGGGGGGAGCCGGCAAAAGGGCGCGCAGTTAACACTCGCGATATGCGAGAGGCATCTTTGTAACATCGTCCCACCACCTATGACGACGTTGCAGAAGCTCCGATGTCAAGCGGAGGGCGGGGAGAGCCGGTGATATCACAGCTAGGCCGAAGCCGGGGCCCGAGAGAGGTGGGGCCCAGTGTGGAGGTCCGGCGGGAGCCTAAACAAAGCCGTGCCCTGGCTATTTCCGGAGGCTGGGATTATAATAGCCTCAGCCACCGGCGCCATATGCTGCCATCCAGCCAGAGGCTGGGAACGGTGCATTCTTTAAACTGCTGCCTTAGACTGCTGGTGACCGTGCATCTGCTGCGGCTGCAGCAGAGTGCCATGTACCTGTGGTGCCTCAATCCTTTGAGGAGAGATGTCTGTGCTCCTATAGATGATGCAGTCAGGGCTCGACTTCAACCCGAGTCTTCATCAGTGGGGAGTCGAGGAAGGAGGGAGAGATGTGCTGGGTGTATCTCGACTTTAACCCAGCACCCCCAACAGTGGGGGTCCGATGGAGCATGCTGGGGGTCTTTTCAAGACCCACACTTGAATCTTCATGAAAGAAAAAATCCTTGTTAAAAAAGAAAGGAAAATAAAAGAATAATGAAAAATTGTGTGTGCCTCCTAATGACACTAAGCAAAAACTGGTGAGGCAGTGCCTGCTCCAGGGGTGTATATTGCAGAGGTGGAGCCGCTGTTAAACCTTTGCAGATCTTGCTTAGTGTCGCCTCCTAGTGGACAGCAGTATTACACCCACGGTCCTGTTTCCCCCAATGAGGCGAAGGAGAAAAAAAAAAAAAAAATCATTGTCTTAGCCGCTATGTGACCCATCATTAACAAGCAGTGAAAGCACTTCCGGTTCCGGCTCTGTGGAAGATGGCGGTGTGAAGGAGAAGCTCCGGAGCCCGCGCCACCTAACTGCCAGCAATATCGGGCCAGATGCCCCAGAAAGCTCCCAGAGACTCGGAGGGGACCCCTAAACTATCAGGGACCCTGGATCGGTACCTCTTGAGGAGCTCGGGACGCGAGGAGCCGGCGAGCGCTCAGAGTGGGAGGAAGTGCGGGAGCACAGTGAAAATGGCGGCCGCGGGAGGAGGCAGAGCACAAGCGGCGGGGAGCACCAAACGCAACAGCAGCCGCGCTACCTCCGTTACATCCACTGAGCAGGGAGAGGAGGAAGAAAGCCGGCACAGCGATCTGATCAGAGACACAGAAGCAGAGGAGCAGCTCAGAGATTCTGCAGAGGTATTGGAGGAGGGCCGGGAGACTGGCACACAGCCGGGAGAGGCACAATATGAGGAGAGCCTGGAGGGGAAGGAGGCAGCTTATACTACAGGCCCCATGGATGTTGCCCGCCTGGCAAAGGCGATAGCCCCATACATAGTGGCTGACATAACATCAGCCTTGAAGGACACAGTAGCAGAAGCTTTGTATGGGCTCAAACAAGTCACAGATCAGCACGGAGAGAGGCTGCAGGAGGCTGAGAGGAGGCTGGGAGAGGCTGAGGACAGGATTGTGATAATGGAACGCCACATAGCAGCCCTACAAAAACATTCTGCTTATACTGAGGAAAAAGTGGATGATCTGGAGAACCGATCCAGAAGAAATAACCTTAGAATGGTCGGTTTACCAGAGTCCTTTTTACCAGGCCAGCTAGATGCGATATGGGAGTCAGAGCTACCGAAAGTCATGGGAATAAAGAGACAATGCAAAGTGGAGAGGGCTCATAGAGTTGGTCCTCCGAAAGACCCGAAAGAGGGACCGCGCCAGGTCATAGCAAAATTCCTGGACTATAAAGACAAGGAGGCCATTCTGAGAGAATTTCGGTCCAGGAGGATCCCGCTAGTCCTACAAGGGCATAGAATCAGACTGTACGAGGACTATTCGGCAGAGGTAGCACGCAAACGGAAAACCTTTAGCGCAGCTTGCACCATTCTTTACAAGCGCAACATAAGGTTCCAACTGGCTTTCCCTGCGACACTACGATTCAGAAACGAACGGGGAGAGATGATTTCGTTTGTTAATGCTAGGGCGGCTATGGACTTTCTCCAGCAAGAGCCATTATCTCCTCAGAGATTGAGACCAAATACCTCAGCAAATGGCTCACAGACACCATTGTTGCAGCGCACGTATGCTGAGAAGGCGGCGACAACCAAGGAGGGAAAAGGAATGCCGTACAAAGAAGGCAAAGGACAGAAGTGACAGAAGCACGGAGGAAACAGACGTCTACTATTGAAATGACATGGACGGTCACTGATAAGAGAAAGGGAGGGAGAGGAGAATAAGGATGTGGTAACAGTAAATGCGGCTAATTGTTTTGAATAATATATGCTTTCTTCTAGGGTATGCCAAGTTTTAGAGCATAAGATGTTTAAAGGGGAAAAAGAAAAAAAAAAAAAAAAAAAAAAATTCTGCAAAGGATCCACAGGTAATCCCTGCCCTGAAGAGAGATCCGTGCAGAGGGTAATTTGCCGAGTATTGACATTTTGGTAAAAAGGCTGAGCTGGGGGTAAAAGGAGGTCATGTAAATTGATTATTGCTGATCGCTTGAACAGAGAGGGGGGGGGGGGGGGGCGGGGGGCGGTGGCTACAAGTAAACACTACTTTTAAAGGCGCGGGGAGCAGTTGTTTTCTACAGTACTAGGGAAGTCACGAGAAGGCTTACTTATCCAAGGAGAGGGGGGGATCACATCTGTCACTCCTTGAGAATGGGAAAGATAAGGGGGGGGTTTAAAACCAGTTGGAGTTCATTACTAGTTGTTCTGCTTGTGTTACAAAATACAAATGGTTGCATTTTTGAAATATTCGCCTTTGGGCCACCGGGTATTGGTCACTCAGGAGTGGTAAAGTTAAAGAAATGGAGGTACAGAAAGGACACAGAGTATGTGGGGAAATGGGATCTTAATAAATGTTACGAATAATTTCATGGAATGTGAAGGGGCTGAGATCTCCCAATAAGCGTTATATGATTTTACGTCACCTAAAAAAATTAAAGACAGATGTAGCGCTTCTTCAGGAGACTCACCTCCAATCACATGAACTAAAATATATGCAGAAATTATGGGTGGGGGCAGGATGGATTTCAGGGGCTAGGGATAAAAAGGCAGGGGTGCTGACTTTAATCAACAAGCATTTAGCCCACAATGTAATCTCAGTATCACATGATTCGGATGGGAGAAGGCTACAAGTGGTGCTTCAATTACAAGATCAACAATTGAGCATTCACAATATTTATGCACCCAACACTTCCAGAACCCAATTTCTTACAGACCTATCCATTTCGATAATGGGAGAAAGGGAAACCAATGTCTTAGTCGGAGGGGACTTCAATGAAGTGGTAATGGAAGATGTGGATAGGAAAAAGGGGGGAGGGAGAGGAAAGCAGAGTATATCAACAAACAAAAGAAATGATCTCGCAGAATTTCTGGAGGTGACAGGGTTAATTGACGTATGGAGAGTGATGCATCCACAAGACCTAGAATATACCCATTTCTCTCACCCGCATAGCTCTTGGTCGCGTATTGATTTATTCCTAGCGTCCGAACAGCTATGGCGGAGGACAGAACAGGCCACATTGGAAAATATGGTCATCTCTGATCATAGTCCGATTTCCATTGAGATATTAGAGACACATCCGAGAGGAACGGATTTCCTATGGAGGTTCCCCTCATATCTGGCAACAGATGGTGAATTTAAGACAAAACTGAAAGAATGGTGGAAAAGTTTTGTCTTGGACAACATAGTGCATAAGGACGATCATCGTCTACTGTGGGAGACGGGAAAGGCGGTCCTAAGAGGTCTCATACTGGCCCACACCTCTAAACAGAAAAGATCTATTAGAGAACGATATACAGTGGCCAGTAAAAAAGTGGCAAACACTTACAAGAAGTTTAGACAGTCACAAGACCCTAGCGATAAAAAAGCTTGGGCAGATGCCAAGGCTGAGTTTGAGATGTGGGCCAGCAGGAGAGAAGACTTGATAAAAGGTCAATTGGAAACGGACCTTAACAGATATGGAGACAAGGCGGGGCGGCTATTGGCGGGTTTAGCAAAAGGAAGGAGACTACCCAACCCGATAAGAGCTCTACGTAGAAAAGAGGGAACAATTACGACGACGCCCAAGGAAATCAATTCCATACTAGGAAAATATTATAAAAAGTTATATGAGACCGCGGACGAACCCAACCGGGAGGGGAAAGACTGGCTAGATAGGGTACCCCTCACACCGGTCACGGAGCTTGACCTGCAGGACTTAAATAACCCAATAACAGAAGAGGAGGTGGATAATACAATTAAGAATTTGGGGAATGGGAAAGCTCCGGGACCGGACGGTTTTACAGGGGAATTTTACAAAATTCTAAGAGAAGAAGTGACGCCGACACTGACCAGCCTTTACAATGACATATTATCGGGAGAATCCATTTCTGATGCCATGAACATGGCTTACATTAAAGTACTACCAAAAGGGGAGGGAGGGGGAGACGACCCAGCAAATTTTAGGCCCATTTCTTTGATCAACCTGGACCTCAAAATACTCTCCAAACTTATGGCGGATAGATTGGCGAAGGTCTTACCAAGCCTGATTGAAGGTAACCAAACGGGTTTCATAAAAGGGAGGTCAGCGGTAACAAATGTGCGCAAAGTCCTAATAGCTTTAGACGCAACTCGGTTTGGAGATAAAGAAGGGGCAGGAGACCCAGCCATGGTCACATTAGACGCTGAAAAAGCATTTGATAATGTGAGATGGCCATGGCTGGGTCTGGTACTAGATCGCATTGGGATACAGGGGAGATTTAGACAATATCTGAGATCTCTGTATTCCAATCCAACGGCTAGAGTCCATACGCCGGGGTTTCTTTCCCCCATATTTTCCTTGCAAAAAGGTACAAGACAAGGCTGCCCGTTATCTCCGCTCCTGTTCGACCTGGCTATAGAACCTTTGGCACGCTACATGAACAACTGTAGTCCCTTTGAAGGCATCACAGTGGGGGACCAGACACTGAGATCTGCTTTGTTTGCGGACGATATAATATTGTTCATGAACAATCCAGTCCATGATCTCCCTGCGCTATTAAAAACAATAGAGGGCTATGGTGGTTTTTCGGGCTTCAGGTTGAACAAAAAAAAATGCGAACTCCTAAAAATTAGAGGGGGGGAGGACAGAGGGGGAGTATTAGGAAAAATAGGTATACCAATAGCGCCCACTTATATCAAATACTTGGGGTTGAAACTGGGGAGGACCTCAGAACAAATTTATACCCTTAACTATGGCCCACTCATCGAAAAAATAGAGAAAGAGCTAAAAAATTGGAGAGAGCTACCATTATCACTATTGGGCCGTAGTCATCTAGTGAAGATGATCAGTTTTGCTCGACTCCTATATCCTCTCCAGACTTTACCCCTACTGTTGAAAAGAGCGGATGTCACCAGACTTAATAAAGCCTTCACGAATTTCCTGTGGAGGGGCAAACGGGCGAGACTGAGTCTGGGAACTCTGACCCGAGGGAAGGAGAGGGGGGGCACAAACTTCCCGGACATCAGAGGATACAATTTGGCTTGTCTCCTTAGGCATGTAGTGGAGTGGATAAAAAACACGGAAAGATATTCGGACAAAAAGTTAGAGATGGCATATTGTGTGCCTTGGGAGAGAGGATCACTACTCCATACGCCAATGGCAGGTCTACCAACTCATATAAAATCGTCAGCAGTATTCAGAGACACTATCCTGTCCTGGAAGGCAGTTAGAAAAAAATGTGGCCTATCTTGGAGGGTGTCTAAATACCTCGTCCCTTGGGCCCACCCCGACTTTCCAATGGGGAGCGAAAACGCCCTTTTTGCTAAATGGAAACAAAAGGGGATTTGTAAGATGGGTGATTTGATGCATATGTCAGAGGCCAGGTGGCTGACAAAACACGAGGTTACAGAGAGATATAATCTGGGAGGAGTGCAAGACCTGCAATTCCTTCAAATGAAACACCACATAATGGCCAATTTGAAAGATTTGACGAAAGAGGTCCGTACTAATATCTGGGACAGGTTAATATCGTTGGATACGAGTCAACTCACAATATCTGAGTTATATGGGTCATTAAGAGAAGTGCTACTACCTAGGGGAATGTCGGCCCCCTTCCAAAAGTGGCGTAAATTCTTAGAACATGACACGGTGGAGGAAGATATCTTGTCAGGTTGGAATAAACTAAGACGCAATGTGCTAAACGAGCAATGGCGTGATTCACATTTTCGAATAATGCATGGCATGGTTTGTGGGTTTAATATACCAGCATCAGAGACAAATCCTGACAGGAAAATCAGCTGCCCGAAATGTGACCAATCCAAAACGGACATGATCCATGGCATATGGACTTGTCCGAAGGTTCAGAAGTTCTGGAAGTTGATTAGAGAATTAGGCTCAACAGTATGTAAGATAAATTTCCCACTGGACACGAAAATCTGGATATTCCAAGATATAGAGGCTCCACAAGGCAGAGGAGAGGGGTTGAAAGTGGCTCATACTCTAAGTTTACTAGCAAAACGTCTTTTGCTGACCTATTGGATTAGACCAGATATGCCCGGGAAATTAGAGGTGATAACGGGTTTAAAAAAAGCACTAGAAATAGATAGGAGGGAGGTCCTCCGAGACAAAGAATGTGGCACTAAAACATTTATGGGAAAATGGAGAGGGTTTATAGAATCCCAAATGTCATCTGATGAGATTCGTCAGTTAGTTCACCCACTCACAGGAACTTCGTGGTACTTATTGGAGGATCTGGGGGGTACCTTGGGTAAACTGAAATTGTAAGAAGTCTTGAAATAACTATCAAAGGTCTGAGGTTGTACCCTTGTATTAGTAAATTAGACCACCGGAAATCCAGTGTCCTGCTTGAGGAGCGAAATATGAAAGAATATGTAACACGCATAAAGCGGAACTTGATAATCTATACTTGTAAAGGTATTGCTACATGATGATATGTCTGGTTGTAAATCATATGTTCACTGTTTGTAATATAAATTTGATGAAAAATACCAATAAAAAGATGTTTGAAAAAAAAAACAAGCAGTGAAACATTGTTTTTTTTTCTCAATCAAATGACATTCACACTTTAAGCTTTAGTTACCATTTTTCAGCTCAACCCTTCAGCTTGTTCAAGTCCCTCAGTAACATTAAATTGTCCACCTCTGTTTTAACTAACCTCCAGAGTTTAAAATAATCTACAAACACTGAAATTTTACACAAAGGCTTGTAAAAAGTGAATGTCCAGCTCTACATCATAATAAAATCTTGAAGTATATTTCAAAAGTAAAAATTCATCAGTATTGATGTAATAATACAAGGAGAAAAGAATCAAAACTTCCTTATAACTGCACTCCCCACAAAACGATTAATCAATCCCAGCTGGTCACACACATCAATGGTACACAATAAAAACGTATGAAAAGACAAGTTAAAAATTACAAACAGTTCTAACAAAGTAACAAAAAATAGAAAAAGAGCATAAACAACAATAATAATAATAATAATAATAATAATCACATATATCACTACAATACTATTTTTTTTTCTTTTTTACTATGGGGGAAGAATTGTTTTTTATTTTTTATTTATGAACAAACACTTGTGTGATTGTATATAAGGGGGCATATATACAATTGTTTACAAACAAGTATAGGGAACATGCAAGATCATAATCAATTACTATGATAACAATGAGTGGCATAAATCACGGCAATGCTACCATGATAACAATGAATGGCATATATATCACTACAATACTACCATGATTAGAATGTGTAGCATATATATCACTACAACACTACCATGATAACTGAGTGGCACATATATCACTACAATACTATTGAAAAAAAAATTAAGCCACAGTAAAAAAATTTTTTTTGAACAAACACTTGTGTATCCGATTGGATATAACACAGAAAATGGGGCATAGATACAATTGTTCCCAAAAGAGTACAGGGAACATGCAAAAGGTTAATAGAAAAAAAAGCTACATCATTCCTTTAATTCAAACCAAAAGGAGATCTTGATCTCAATTTCAGGATCCAGAAATCTTATGAAGTATTTGGTATCACGTGATACAAGCCGGCTTCAATATTCGCACTGCGCATGCTTTAGAAGCCGGGGCTGAACGACATTATTAAGCCCCACAATGCAATGGGCAGGGTGTGACATATCGGCCAGTGCATCATAGGAGGAGAAGATTCCAAATGCAGGAGGAGATCAAGAAAGAATAATGCCACCCAGCGAGGTGTGCAGTGAAGCAGCGAGGAGGGGAGAATGGAGCCTGGAGTCGCCTCTCCAGTCTCCTGACAAAGCGACCACCAGTAAGTTCCAAGTCATTTTTCAACATCATTATAGGGCCGATTTACAGCAAAGAGGAATGGTTAGGGAGCAGCTAGGAAGGTATAGGGACAGCTAGTGATATTCTAGCCTCCTGACCTGAGGGATCTGGTAAGTTTTACCTATCAACTACTGTTCACCCCCTAACGTTTGCGTACCTGTCCATGCACCTTGATATCACATCTGTAAGCATCCCTGTGTCAACAAGCTTGTTAATGAGTAATATTGTTGGGAGATATATATTGCTCAATTACTTCTGTATCTATGTAAATACATTGACAAAACTCTCCCCATTGGTTCTCACAATGTTAACCTCTGTATGTAAAATTATGGGAGAAGTGTGGATTGCCTCGAGGATAGCAGATACCTCTTTCAGGACACCAGCGCATAATCTTCCATTTTTGGGTGACTCAGGTAGGATTAGGGATGTAGTAGTAAGGTGCACGGAGAGATACTAACAGGTGTGGGTGGACAAATCACATAATTTGCCCTCGTGTGTGTGTGTGTGTATGGGTAATCTTTGTTTAATTTATGTCCCTTGTTTTTAAAAAAAAAAAATTCCGGTTCCCAGGTGTGGATAAATCAGTAACGTAATTGTTTTAGGTTTTTTTTTTTTTAGGTTCAAAATTTTCCAGCTCTGTGGGATAAGGGGTCCAGGGACTTCTCCAATAAGACGGTCAAGGCTGCGTCCTGGAAAAAAGTAATCCTGAGCCTCTACCCTCATTTTGAATCCTATACAAAGGAGTCGTGGTCTGATATCGGTAAATGGTTTTTGGTTTGGAGGTGTTTATTTTAAAATTGTTGTCTGTATATACTAGAATTGTATGCTAATGTATTAGATTTTTCCCATTTTAGGCTGCCTTCATATTTGCAGATGCTTCCGCAGCGTTTTGCGGAGGCATCTGCATGCAGACGGCAGCCCCTATGTTTATAATGGAGCGCACGGCGGTCTGTAGATGCTTGCAGACCGCCGTGCGCACCCATTCACTTCTATATGTGATCTGTACGCAGGCGGATGCCTGCGTACAGATCACACACTCTCGTCCGCACCAGGGACGCGACATGTTGCGTCCCTGGTGTGGGCGAGAGTGTGCGATTTGTGCGCAGGCATCCGCCTGCGTACAGATCACATATAGGAGTGAATGGGTGCGCACGGCGGTCTGCAAGCATCTGCAGACCGCCGTGCGCTCCATTATAAACATAGGGGCTGCCGTCTGCATGCAGATGCTTGCAGATGCCTCCGCAAAACGCTGCGGAGGCATCTGCAAATCTGAAGGCAGCCTTAGAAATATCTTTGGAGAAACGGTGGAGGTCTGTGAAGGACCAATATACAGTTGTGGCCAAAAGTATTGACACCCCTGCAATTCTGTCAGATAATACTCAGTTTCTTCCTGAAAATGATTGCAATCACAAATTCTTTGGTATTATTATCACCGAAAACCTGACTGACGCTGAGGACCGTAGTGCTGATAGACCTGTTCTGGTCGATACGCCTAGCCCTCTGTCACCACCACCCACAAAACGGGCTAAAAAAAAAAAAAAAAATATGGCAGCGGAGGAGGAAAGGGTGGCTCTGGCATGGGCTATGGTCTTGATCCAACACCAGCCAGAGGATGAGGAGTACAGCACCTTTGAGAGCTCGCTAGCCGGACGTGTAAGGAATTTAACCCCTGACGTCAGACTCCTGCATGTCGTTTTTATCGATGGTGGTGACATACTATGCAGAACACCCCAACCGCAAGCCCTCCTTCCCAAAAGTTGTGTCCTCATTAGAGGAGTTGTGGCAGCCAACAAGTTGTACTGTACCTACTGCTGGTGCACATGGTTCCAGAGTAGCAGAGCAGTCTGGAGATCACTTTCCAGACTGGAGCTACTAATCCTACACACAAAACTTGTTACATGACAATTAGGCAAGTCTTGCTTTTAAAGACAGTTTGTATGGTGTTACAATGCCATGATGTCCAAGTCCACTCCTCAGTTGCCGCCATGAGGGCATGTTTCCAGCTCTAATTAGTGTTGCCCAAGTGCCGAATGCCTCACCGTCAGTGGTGACGAGAAAAGGGCCTTGGGCAATACTAATGAAAGCTGGAAGCATACCCTCTTGGCGGTCATTGATGAGTGGAGTTGGACATCCATGTGGGTTTAAAATGGTCGCACCACTTTTTAGGTGCGTTGCACTTTATGTTAACATGTTAAAGTTTACAAGAAAAAAAACAAACCAAATTATGTAGATTAAACGTTTTTTATAGCATTTTTGAAAACCGGAAGAAACACTTTTGCAAGTAAAAAAAAAAGTTCCAGAAATATAAAAATTTTGAACTACAATGTTGTCCGATTGTTTTTTTTGTCCACCGTGGCAAAATGTCGCCAAAAATGCTCACTGCTGCCGGGACTTGAAGTACTATGAATTGGGTGTGGGATTTTCTTCAAGGGCTCTCTGCAGGTCTAGCTGCTCAACACCGACACAGGAGAACTGCCAAGGCACGGCACCTTCGGGACTCACATAATAGTTAGCTAAGGTTTCCCTCACACTCACACCCGAGTTGCATGGACGACCAGCTGACATGTAGAGGAAAGGAGTAAGATCTGCCTGCTGTGTTTCATCCACATGTTCTGTTGTATGTTCTCGCACAAAGTTGTGGAGAACACAGCAGGCTCTAATGACACTGCCAACTGTTTCCTTCTCCAACTGGATGGTTGTGTGCAACACCCTCCACTGACTGCTCAGGATTCCGAAGGTGCACTCCACATATCTACGTGCCCGTCTCAGTTGATAGTTAAATATGCTCTGCTGGGTATTCAGTCCCCTCCGTGGGTATGGGCGCAGCAGGTTTGGCTTCAGAGGAAAATTTGCTATCCAAGCTCTGGTCTTCCAAATACCCCCGAATCCCCACAACTGGCTGGGGCACCAACATCAATGGAGACAAACTTGTAATGTGCATCAGCCACTGCCATGAGGACCACGGAACAGTACTTTTTATAATTGAAGTACACTGATCCTGATGGCTTCTTCTCCCTTACATGTTTGCCATCCAGTGCTCCCACACAGTTTGGGAAATTAGCTACAGCTTGAAAGCCTGCTGCAACCTGTAGCCAAGTGTCCTCAGTTGGAGAAGGCATCACGATGGGCTGCAATTTTTGCCAAAGCACATCACATGTGCTCCTCACAATTCCAGAGATGGCGGATAAACCAACCCGGAATTGAAAGTGCAGTGATGCGTAGCTCTCTCCTGTGGCCAGAAATCTACAAAAGAAAAAAGGACATTACATAGTAAACAATTTCTGAACACAATTGAGAATCTGTATAAAACAAAACAAAAAAAAAAAAAAAGTCATACACCAAAATAAATACACGACTACTGAAAACAAAAACATCTCTACCTATGTATGTAAAGTTAGCTAATTCTAGCTACCTATATCTTCCTTTCTCTCTAAACCAGGCACTGCTCATCACTGCTCATCATGCTGATCATCACACACTACAGCTCCCAAAAAAAAAAAAAAAAAATTTAATTCCCTATGGCACTGCCATGAGGTGCGTCAAGTCTGGTTTTCTACAAATTCATCTAAGGCCCCTTTCACATCAGTGGTTTTTTTAAATCGCGGCAGATGCGGTGAAAAAAACGCATCTGTCGCAATTACCGCATACCCGCGACACTTGCGGCAAGCCCCATACAATGTATATGCGGGCTTGCGGCAGGTGCGGTTTTGGCACTTGCGGCAGGTGCGGCTGCGAAAAAAACGCGGTCAGCAGCTGTTTTTTTGCGGCCGCACCTGACGCAAGTGCCAAAACTGCACTTGCCGCACCTGCCGCAAACCCGCATATACATTGTATGGGGCTTGCCGCAACTGCGCCACAACTGTGCTGCAAGTGCAGCCGTTATGTGGTAATGGCGGCAGATGCGGTTTTTCCACCGCATCTGCCGCGACTTAAAAAAAACGCTAGTGTGAAAGTACCCTGAGGCTGTTTTCACATCAGCGTTTTACGCTGATCGCGGCAGTTGCGGTGAAAAAAAACGCAACTGCCGCGATTACCGCATAACGGTATGCCGCGGTTTTTTCACGGTCGTACCTGCCGCAAGTGCCGAAACAGCACTTCCCGCACACTTACCGCAAGCCCCATAGACATTGTATGGGGCTTGCCACAAGTGCGGCCGTTATGCGGTAATCGCGGCAATTGCGTTTTTTTCACCGCACCTGCCGCGATCAGCGAAAAACGCTGATGTGAAAGGACTACAAGGCCCCTTTCACATCAGTATTATTTGAAAAATGCGGCAGTTGCGGTAAAAAGCAAACAGCATCTGCTGCATTTACCGCATAACTGACAGGTGTGGCCGCGAAAAATCCACGGCTGACTGCGGGTTTTCGCGGCCGCAAGTGCCAAAACCGCACCCGCCGCACACTAACCGCAAGCCCCATAGACAATGCATGGGGCTTGCCGCAAGTGTGCTGTAAGTGCAGCCGTTATGCAGTAAATGCGGCAGATGCGGGTTTTTACCGCGACTGCCGCATTTTTCAAATAATGCTGATGTGAAAGGGGCCTAATACGGCAATTGTAGCAAGTCCAAAAAGCCTGCTTAGCAGAATTTGTTTTAGAACTTTGTGCTGGATTTGCCGTATTGCAGCATAATTACACTTGACACAAGTCCCATAGAGAATGAATGGAAGCTTGGCATAGGCTTGCCTAATGCCCGTTGCGTAGCAGAAGTGTTAAATCTTCCTGATCTGGTGCTAAATTCAAAAACCACTGAACTCTACTTTCACATCTAAACTTAACAGCAGATCCAGCAGATTTATGCATTGGCTGAGCAAAGAGCGACTGTCCTTTAAAATGTCACTATTGCTGCAAAGAAAAAATGATGTTATACATTATTGACAATACTTACCGCAAGGTGATGAGCAGCCGTAGTTCTGCAGAGATCGCATCCTGCATCCACGTACCCTGGAGGGTCAGTTCTTCAATCAGTATAGCCAGCAGGCGATCAAAATCTACAATTTTCAACCTTGTGAACCGCTGAAATTTGTCTGGAAAGTTGTTGAAAACATTTTTTGGACAAAAAAAATAAATAAAAATATATATAATTAGATATGTAATTTGATATAGATGTACATTGATAAAAAAAAAAAACATAACTAAAAACAAGATTTCAAAATATATTAGATAACACCCACTTGCCATGAATAGAAGACACCCCCTCAAAAACATATATACTACGGGGGTTAGGATGCACTACTTAATCGAAGGCACTCTATATCTATGGCAGAAGAACTCAGAGGGCTGTCAGGAATACCGTACAGCAAAGACCACAGAGTACCGGCCAGTGTGTGTGTGTTTTTTTTTTTTTTTGGTACGGTTACCAAGATGGAGATTATGGGGATACCATAGTGAGGGCTGCAAGGGGAAGATAAGGGCTGCAATAACACATGCCTTGGAAAAAAAATGTGCATGTTTGGGAGCAAAAATTTATAGACCCCTTTCACATAGGCATTTTTTTGAAAATGTGGCAGATCCAGACGAATAAAAACGTATCTGCCGCATTTTCCACCCAACGTCTGCACTTGCTGCACAATTGTGGCATTGTCCATGGGGCTTGCGGTAAGTGTGCGGCAGGTGCGGATCCAACAGTTACAGCCACGAAAAAAAAAAACGCTGCTTACCGTGTTTTTTTTTTGCGGCCGCACCTGTAACATCTACCACAAGCCCCATAGACCATGCATGGGGCTTGCCGCAAGTGCGGCCGTTAAGCGTGACCCTCGGCATAAGCGTTTTTTTGGCCGGACCCAGGCAAAACCACCTATGTGAAAGGGGCCCAATACACTATTAGGGTAGAAACTTACGTTCTTAAGTCCTGGTACAGGTTTTGAAAACTTCCTTTATCCTCGCGCTTTTCTGGGGTGGGATGAGCCCACAAACTTTTGGGACGGTTGCTGGCCTAAAAACAAACATAACATTAGTGATTTAACAACTGAGGTGAATACTTGCCAAACATGCACAGGAGGATATAGAGGCACAGGGGGGAGACAGACGAGACACCGCACAGACACCTAATAGTCACATCCATGGTACATACCAGTCTGCGACAAAGTACTTCAGCTACTATAATGAGCCCCAGCCGATGTCCGTTTCGCTTGCTGAGGCATCTTTGACTCAAGGCCTTTGCAGCTGCCAGATTAGCCATGCTCCAGTGTATATTCTCTTCTCAGTAATGGAGAGGAAATTACCCTTTTTTTCCCTCTCTTTTTCTTTCTCACCAAACTTTGTTTCACTGTCATATTTGTGTACAAGGCAGGAAAAAACAGCATGCGTAAAAAAACGCAGCAAAAACGTAGTGTGTGAATGGAGACGCGTTTTTTACCTGCGTAAAAAAAAAAAAGCAGGTTATGGCTGCGTTCACACATAGCGTATTTTTTTGCGCTTTTTGCCGCGTCTTTCAGTCGCGCAAAAAAGCGCAACAAAGTACGCAGGGGCTTTCACACACTGCGCTCTCTTTACCCCAGAAAACGCAGTGATGTCACAGAGGGGAGGAAGAATCCTGCTTCCTCCTCCCCTCTGTGACCACCCATTAGATTTCGCAGTGCATTAATATACACTGCGAAATCTAAATTAAAGAAAGGCAAGTGTATGAAAAATAAAAAAGAATGAATACTTTACCTGTCCGACGCCTTTTTCCGGTGTCTGGTGTCCGGTGCAAGGAGATCTGTCTCCTGCCAGGACCTGTGGTGACGTCAGAGGGGCGTTCCCGGGGTGATTGGCTGCTCGCGGTCATTGATATGTATCACATGACCGCTAGCACCCAATCAGCGCCGGGAACGCCCCTCTGACGTCACCGCAGGTCTTGGCAGGACAGAGATCTCCTTGCACCGGACACCAGACACCGGGAAAAGGTGTCGGACAGGTAAAGTATTCATTATTCTTTTTTTTCATACCACTTGCCTTTCCTTAATTTAGATTTCGCAGTGTATATTAACCTCTTTACGACCAATGACGAGTATACTCGTCATGAAAAGATGTCAGTTCCCGCATCATGACGAGTATACTCGTCATGGCTTTGAACTGTCACTGCTCCTAAACGAACAGTGACAGCTCAAATCTAAAAGCTGTCAGTGACAGCCAAGGGTTAGGGGCAGAGGTGTGGGCACCCCTGTTAACCCCTTCACCCCCCTCCCCCACCGCAATCACTCTTATCTGCGGGCGGGTTGCACCGCAGCCGCCGGCCATGAGCTGATGCTCCAGCTCCCCCTGTGTCCTGTCCCCGCCCCCTGTGTCCAGCTCCCCCTGTGTCCTGTAGCCCCCCCACTGTGTCCTGAGCCCCCTGTGTCCTGTCCCTGTCCCCTGTGCAGCCCCTGTGTGCGGTCCCTGTCCCCTGTGCAGCCCCTCCTGTGTGCGGTCCCTGTCCCCTGTGCAGCCCCTCCTGTGTGCGGTCCCCGCCCCCTGTGTCCAGCTCCCCCTGTGTCCTGTAGCCCCCCCACTGTGTCCTGAGCCCCCTGTGTCCTGTCCCCGTCCCCTGTGCAGCCCCTCCTGTGTGCGGTCCCTGTCCCCTGTGCAGCCCCTCCTGTGTGCGGTCCCTGTCCCCTGTGCAGCCCCTCCTGTGTCCTGTCCCCGCCCCCTGTGTCCAGCTCCCCCTGTGTCCTGTAGCCCCCCCCTGTGTCCTGAGCCCTCTGTGTCCTGTCCCCGTCCCCTGTGCAGCCCCGCCTGTCTCCCGTCCATCCCCGCCCTCCACCTTGCACAGTTTGTTTGCCGGCGGGCTTCTGCGCCCACCGGCAAAGCTGCAGGGCCCCCTCCTCCTCCCTGCTGGTCCCCAGCCCCCGGGACTCGGTCCCCAGCCCCCGATCCCGGGTCCCCAGCCCCGCTCACCTATCCCGATTCCCGGCGGGCTGCACGCTCGGTGCACCCGCCCGCACCGTCGGGCCTCCTCTGCAGTGTGGCTCCTCCTCTTCTCAGGGGCTCCTCCTCCTCATCGCTGGGTAAGTATGAATGAATGAAAGAATGAATGAATGAATGGATGGGTGGATGGATGGGTGGATGGATGGATGGGTGGATGGATGGGTGGATGGATGGATGGGTGGGTGGATGGGTGGATGGATGGATGGATGTGTGCGTGCGTGGATGTGCGTGTGTGGATGTGTGTGCGTGGTTGTGTGCATGCGTGGATGTCAGCACGTGGATGTGCGTACGTGGATGTGCGTACGTGGATATGCATGTGTGGATGTGCGTACGTGGATGTGCGTACGTGGATATGCATGTGTGGATGTGTGTGCGTGGTTGTGTGCATGCGTGGATGTGCGTACGTGGATGTGCGTACGTGGATGTGCGTGCGTGGATGTGCGTACGTGGATGTGCGTGTGTGAATGTGCGTGCGTGGATGTGTGCGTACGTGGATGTGGATGTACGTGGATGTGTGTGTGGATGTACGTGGATGTCAGCATGCGTGCGTGGATGTGTGCATGCGTGGATGTGCGTGCGTAGTTGTGTGCATGCGTGGATGTGCGTACGTGGATGTGCGTGCGTGGATGATGGGTGCATAGGTGGATGGATGGGTGCAACAAGGGATCAAGTGTCCTCTTGTTATAGTCTCTGGGATCATAGTCATGGTGCACTGTATAACTGATCATTGTCATACAGTGCACCATAACTCTGACCCCTGAGACTGTAGGAAGAGGACACTTGATCCCTTGCTGCAGTCTCTGGATTGAGCAGAGGCGATCGAGCGTCGTGGGACCTTCGTTGTGGACTACGTCGGAGGCAATCGAGCGTCGTGGGACCTTCGTTGTGGACTACGTCGGATCTTCATAATAAAGATGGAGTCCGAATTTTGTTTGCGTTTTTTTTTCAAATAAAAAGATTTTTCTATGTGTGTATTTTCTGACTATTTACCAGAGATTCCTAATGGCGGGTCTAACATTGGCCCTATATTATGAATCTCGGGCTTAGTGCCAGCTGCCAATAAAAAGCTGGCATTAACCCCTTTATTACCCAGTTTGCCACCGGCACCAGGGCAACTGGAAGAGCATGGGTACAGCGCCAGAAAATGGCGCTTCAATGAATGCGCCATTTTCTGGAGCGGCTGCGGGCTGCAATTCGCAGCATGGGGGGCCCAGAACGCTTGGGCCTTTCCATGCTGAGGATTCCAGCCCCCAGCTGCCTAGTTGTACCTGGCTGGGCCAAAAATATGGCGGAGCCCTACGTCATTTTTTTTTCTAGAATTAGTTCTAGAAATTAAAAAAAATGGGCTTCACTGTATTTTTGGTTGCAGCCAGGTACAACGAGGCAGCTGGGGGTTGCTGGCAGTCTGTAGCTGCCAAGTTGTACCTGGCTGGACCAAAAATATGGCGGAGCCCTACGTCATTTTTTTTTCTAGAATTAGTTCTAGAAATAAAAAAAAAGGGCTTCGCTGTATTTTTGGTTGCAGCCAGGTACAGCGAGGCAGCTGGGGGTTGCTGGCAGTCTGTAGCTGCCAAGTTGTACCTGGCTGGACCAAAAATATGGCGGAGCCCTACGTCATTTTTTTTTCTAGAATTAGTTCTAGAAATAAAATAAAGCCTTCGCTGTATTTGTAGCCAGCCATGTACAACTTGGTAGCTGGCTGACTGGAATCCTCAGCGTGGAGAGACTCAAATGTTGTGGGTCCCCCACGCTGCAAATTTCAACCCACAGCCACCCAAGAAAATAGCGCATTCATTAGAGGCGGCATTTTCTGGTGCTGTACCCCAACTCTACCAGTTGCCCTTGTGCTGGTGGCACACGGGTTCTCCATATGCGACATAGTGTCCGCTAACAATTTCAATAGAAAATTAGCTCCAATTGTTAGCGGAAACCATGTCGGGTATGGAGAGCCCCTCCCTGTGTGCCTGAACATTGGAGCTCCCCCACAAGTGACCCCATTTTGGAAACTAGACCCCCGAATGAACGTATCTAGATGCATAGTGAGCACTTTGAACTCCCAGATGCTTCACAAATTCATCCATAAAAATGAAAAAGCACGTTTTTTTCCACAAAAAGTTTCTTTTTTCATTTTTACGGATCAATTTGTGAAGCACCTGGGGGTTCAAAGTGCTCACTATGCATCTAGATACGTTCCTTGGGTGGTCTAGTTTCCAAAATGGGGTCACTTGTGGGGGAGCTCCAATGTTTAGGCACATAGGGGCTCTTCATATCCTACAAGGTGTCCGCTAGCAATTCCAATTGTTAGCGGACACCATGTCGCGTATGGAGAGCCCCTGTGTGTCTCCACATTGGAGCTCCCCCACAAGTGACCCCATTTTGGAAACTAGACCCCCAAAGGATTATATCTAGATGCATAGTGAGCACTTTGAACCCCCAGATGCTTCACAAATTGATCCGTAATAATGAAAAAAGAAATTATTTGTGGAAAAAAAGTGCTTTTTCATTTTTACAGATCAATTTGTGAAGCACCTGGGGGTAGAAAGTGCTCACTATGCATCTAGATATGTTCCTTTGGGGTGTAGTTTCCAAAATGGGGTCACTTGTGGGGGAGCTCCAATGTGGAGACACACGGGGACCCTCCAAACGCGTCATGGTGTCCGCTAACAATTTGAATGGAAAATGAGCTCAAATTGTTAGCGGACACCATGTCGCGTTTGGAGGGTCCCTGTGTGTCTCCACATTGGAGCTCCCCCACAAGTGACCCCATTTTGGAAACTAGACCCCCAAAGGATTATATCTAGATGCATAGTGAGCACTTTGAACCCCCAGATGCTTCACAAATTGATCCGTAATAATGAAAAAATAATTTTTTAGTGGAAAAAAAAGTGCTTTTTCATTTTTACGGATGAATTTCTGAAGCATATAGGGGTTCAAAGTGCTCACTATGCATCTAGATACGTTCCTTCGGGGGTCTAGTTTCCAAAATGGGGTCACTTGTGGGGGAGCTCCAATGTGGAGATACACAGGGACCCTCCAAACGCGACATGGTGTCCGCTAACAAATTGAGCTCATTTTCCATTCAAATTGTTAGCGGACACCATGTCGCGTTTGGAGGGTCCCCGTGTGTCTCCACATTGGAGCTCCCCCACAAGTGACCCCATTTTGGAAACTAGACCCCCTAAGGAACGTATCTAGATGCATAGTGAGCACTTTGAACCCCCATATGCTTCAGAAATTCATCCGTAAAAATGAAAAAGCACTTTTTTTCCCACAAAAAATTTATTTTTTCATTATTATGGATCAATTTGTGAAGCATCTGGGGGTTCAAAGTGCTCACTATGCATCTAGATATGTTCCTTTGGGGGTCTAGTTTCCAAAATGGGGTCACTTGTGGGGGAGCTCCAATGCGGAGACACACAGGGACCCTCCAAACGCGACATGGTGTCAGCTAACAATTTGAGCTCATTTTCCATTCAAATTGTTAGCGGACACCATGTCGCGTTTGGAGGGCCCCGGTGTGTCTCCACATTGGAGCTCCCCCACAGGTGACCCCATTTTGGAAACTAGACCCCCTAAGGAAGGTATCTAGATGCATAGTGAGCACTTTGAACCCCCAGATGCTTCACAAATTCATTCATAAAAATTAAAAAAACACTTTTTTTTCACAAAAAAATTATTTTTGCCTACATTTTTTCAGTTTCACATGGGCAAAGGGATAAAATACATCCCAAAATTTGTTGGGCAATTTCTCCTGAGTACACCGATACCTTATATGTGGTCATAAACCACTGTTTGGGCGCACGGCAGGGCTCAGAAGTGAAGGAGCGCCATTTCACTTTTTGAACGGAAAATTGGCTCTAAAATTCAAATTGCGCTCCCTCCCTTCTGAGCCCTGCCGTGCGCCCAAACAGTGGTTTATGACCACATATGAGGCATCGGTGTACTCAGGAGAAATTGCCCAACAAATTTTAGGATGCATTTTATCCTGTTGCCCATGTGAAAATGAAAAAATTGAGGCTAAAAGAACATTTTTGTTACAAAAATTAAAATGTCCATTTTTTCCTTCAACATTATTTTAGTTCCTGTGAAGCACCTGAAGGGTTAATAATCTTCTTCAATATAGTTTTGAGTAGCTTGAGGGGTGCAGTTTTTGGAATGGTGTCACTTTTGGGTATTTTCTGTCATGTACCCCCCTCAAAGGGACTTCAAATGTGATGTGGTCACTAAAAAATTGGTTTTGTAAATTTTGCTGGAAAAATGAATAATTGCTGATGAACTTTGAACCCTTATAACGTCCTACCAAATTTTTTTTTTTCTTCCAAAATTGTGCTGATGTGAAGTAGACATGTGGGACATGTTATTTATTAACTATTTTGTGGCACATAACTCTCTGGTTTAGCAGAATAAGAATTAAAAATTTGAAAATTGCTAAATTTTCAAAATTTTTGCCAAATTTTTTATTTTTTCACAAATAAACGCAAAAATTATCGACCTAAATTTAATACTAACATGAAGCCCAATATGTCACGAAAAAACAATCTCATAATCGCTAGGATCCGTTGAAGCGTTCCAGAGATATTACCTCATAAAGGGAGAGTGGTCAGAATTACAAAAAATGGTCCGGTCATTAAGGTGCAAAGTGACTCGGTCCTTAAGGGGTTAATACACTGCGAAATCTAATGGGCGGTCACAGATGTCACAGAGGGGAGGAGGAAGCAGGATTCTTCCTCCCCTCTGTGACATCACAGGGAGAAAGCGCAGGAGCAACTGCGTAAAGAATTAACATCAATTCTTTACGCAGCTGCGTTTCTCCCATAAACGCACTGCGTATTTTTGCGCAATGTCTGCACGGCAAAGTGAATTTTACATTCACTTTGCTGGCAGACAAAAGGCACATTGCGTATTTTGAAAAAGCGTGCATAAAAAAGCGCTGCAAAATACGCAATGTGTGAACGCAGCCAAAAACTGCAGGAAAATACGCGCGCGCCTTAAAAAAAAAAAAAAGCAGCAAATACGCAATGTGTGAACGTAGCCTAACAGGAACTTCACCACTTCCACAATGTTAAGTTGTAAGTCAGGGGAAAAGTTGGAATATTTCGGTAGCTGTTCCTGAACAGCAATCAGTGCAAGGGTATATGGAATAGACAAATACAAAGCATGGACATGACAAGTGAGCCATGAATAGTCAGAACTCCACTTCACTTCTTGCATCAAGTTCAAAACATGTCTGCTGTCCTGTGTATAACCAGGGGTTAATCTAGAGATTAGTTTCAATCGCTCATCCACCCACTCACACAATCGCTCTAGTAGAGAATCAATCCCAGGAACGATTAATCTGAGTGTTTTTGTGTGTTTGAGAGCGCATGAAATAAAGGAATCTTTGTAAATTATGGACACAAATATTTCTTTTATTTTGAGGTTTTAGATTCCCAAACGAACACCCTCCTCCAATAGTTGGTTTAAAACCTGTCTCATTTGTGAAGTGGGATCTTTATGCAATGTCTGATATACAAGTTGATCACTCAGCATAACGTCAATTTCTCTGATATACAGACCACTATCCATCACAACCTCGGAACCCCCCCCTTGTCTGAGCTCTTAACATTAGTATTTTATTCCAATTTTTTTCAAGGATAATTTCTCAACCTTGGACAGATTAATAATGTCCCTAGTGGATTCCTGATCAAGTTTCAGAAGCTCACTCTCTGCAAGCTGTTGAAAGTCATCCATGTGGGGGGGGGGGGGGGTCTGTGATTGTAAAGGATAGTAGTCTGGATTGGGAATAATAGTGCAGAATCTGTTCAGTTAAAACTTAAATCTCTTCCACCTTCCTCAGATAATGACCTTAAATTGAAAAGAGCTAAATGTTCAAAAAAAATTACCCTTTAAAAAGGTTGGTTCCTTTGAAATAACAGACTACTTTGCATTGGAGTTTCCTCCAAAAAATGCATACGAACTGTTACTTTACGAATAAACTTATTTACATCTAAAACTGCATCCATCAAATTAAATTTACTCGCCGGCACAAAATTCAAGACCTTACTCAAACTGATATTATC
>JARQOC010000005.1:149006401-149040448 GCA_033576535.1 Allobates femoralis
TGACATTCCCCAGGAGTACCCCGGTCCGGCACCAAGAACTCCGTCCCAGTGGGCTCCACACATTATCATCAGGCGGGCGCCCATCTAGTGTAAACTATACTCTCATACTGACATCCAAACATCAGATCAGGAAGAAATACTGACTTGCACATAACACCCATGTAATATTTACATGACAGCATTACAGATCTACGTGGTCTTAATATGCTGTTATATTTACTTACAGATGTGGCCAAAAGTATTGACACCACTGCAATGCTGTCAGATAATACTCAGTTTCTTCCTGAAAATGATTGCAATCACAAATTCTTTGGTATTATTATCTTCATTTAATTTGTCTTAAATGAAAAAACACAAAAAGAATTGTCCTAAAGCCAAATTGGATATAATTCCACACCAAACAAAAAAGGGGGTGGACAAAAGTATTGGGACTGTTAGAAAAATCATGTGATGCTTCTCTAATTTGTGTAATTAACAGCACCTGTAACTTACCTGTGGCACCTAACAGGTGTTGGCAATAACTAAATCACACTTGCAGCCACTTGACATGGATTAAAGTTGACTCAACCTCTGTCCTGTGTCCTTGTGTGTACCACATTGAGCATGGAGAAAAGAAAGAAGACCAAAGAACTGTCTGAGGACTTGAGAAACCAAATTGTGAGGAAGCATGAGCAATCTCAAGGCTACAAGTCCATCTCCAAAGACCTGAATGTTCCTGTGTCTACCGTGCGCAGTGTCATCAAGAAGTTTAAAGCCCATGGCACTGTGGCTAACCTCCCTAGATGTGGACGGAAAAGAAAAATTGACGAGAGATTTCAACGCAAGATTGTTCGGATGGTGGATAAAGAACCTCGACTAACATCCAAACAAGTTCAAGCTGCCCTGCAGTACGAGGGTACAACAGTGTCAACCCGTACTATCCGTCGGCATCTGAATGAAAAGGGACTGTATGGTAGGATACCCAGGAAGACTCCACTTCTTACCCCGAGACATAAAAAAGCCAGGCTGGAGTTTGCCAAAACTTACCTGAGAAAGCCTACAACGTTTTGGAAGAATGTTGTCTGGTCAGATGAGACAAAAGTAGAGCTTTTTGGGCAAAGGCATCAACAGAGTTTACAGGAGAAAAAAAAGAGGCATTCAAAGAAAATAACACGGTCCCTACAGTCAAACATGGCGGAGGTTCCCTGATGTTTTGGGGTTGCTTTGCTGCCTTTGGCACTGGACTGCTTGACCGTGTGCATGGCATTATGAAGTCTGAAGACTACCAACAAATTTTGCAGCATAATGTAGGGCCCAGTGTGAGAAAGCTGGGTCTCCCTCAGAGGTCATGGGTCTTCCAGCAGGACAATGACCCTAAACACACTTCAAAAAGCACTAGAAAATGGTTTGAGAGAAAGCACTGGAGACTTCTAAGGTGGCCAGCAATGAGTCCAGACCTGAATCCCATAGAACACCTGTGCAGAGATCTAAAAATGGCAGTTTGGAGAAGGCACCCTTCAAATATCAGGGACCTGGATTCTTTTGTCAAAGAAGAATGGTCTAAAATTCCAGCAGAGCATTGTAAGAAACTCATTGATGGTTACCGGAAGCGGTTGATCGCAGTTATTTTGGCTAAAGGTTGTGCAACCAAGTATTAGGCTGAGGGTGCCAATACTTTTGTCTGGCCCATTTTTGGAGTTTTGTGGGAAATGATCAATGTTTTGCTTCATTCTCTTTTGTGTTTTTTTCATTGAAGACAAATTAAATGAAGATAATAATACCAAAGAATTTGTGATTGCAATCATTTTCAGGAAGAAACTGAGTATTATCTGACAGAATTGCAGGGGTGTCAATACTTTTGGCCACAACTGTACCTTCTCAAAATAAAAACACGACATTTCTAGCTTCTACACAGACCTTAAACTCTGAATGCATAAGTCAGTTATTGGACTTAAACTTCGTCATAGATCTTACTAGAGATCTGCTTCTTTCTCCACTTCTTCCCACCCCCCCTTGCCTTATGATCTCAATCAATCCATGCTCTGGAGAAAAACAAAAAAACCAACTTCTTACTACCAGCACAGTGAAGTGTCAGGTTACAGCTTCTATTCTACCGTACCCTTTAAAAGTGAAGTGGAGAGAGGATCCGAGTGAGGAAACAGGCAGACAGATCGTTATGAGTTTTCCAACAAGTCTTTTACCTCACCCAACAGCTGGATTCACGTTGACACTGATCAGTACTATTAATCTTTCTTAAGGCTGCGGCTTCTACTTGTGTAATAAAAGGAACCAACCAGCAGGTTTTTGCTCTAGAAACTAGAGGCAGTGCCATAATGGCACTGGGATGCTGATTAAAATACCACCTTTAGATTACAAATATGATCCTTGATTGCAGTATAATCTTTGTCCAAACCTTCAAAATGACATGATCTGTGGACAGGTTTGTGCATCACAGAGTGGGGGTGACTTTGTGGGTTGGGTCCTCTAATCAGTCTTTCTGCCTTGCTTTCTTTTCTTTATTTAAATTTAGCACTGCTGCCATTAGCATAGTTGGTGGTGAGTGCAAATTGCTATTGTGACATTGTCTTCAATGAAATGGTCGCAAGAATTAGCACATGTGAACTGCGATCTCTGAAGCCATTTTGTTGAAGACATTGTGGAGACGACTATGAGCAATAGTGGCACATGCACAAACTGAATTTTAGTTTTGATCTGTGCGTGCTCAGTCATCACCACATTGTGCTCAGTTAAATAATGCCAGAGATCACTGCATGCAGATACACCGATTCTGGACCCATTTTATTAAATACATGACCACAATAGCAACGAGCAACTATAATAATGGACAAGCAGGAATGCACAACCCTGGCCCAAGGCCCACCAGTATCTGTAGAGCATTCTGTAAAGCCCCTATCCTCTAGGTCACAGAAATGCTTACCTGTGCGTGGATATTTTACTTTACTGTGGAAGCTACATACAAACAACGGTAGCACACAGTCATCTCTGTACCCCCCATAAATTTAGGAAAATGTGCTCTCTGCATTGCAGTTTATGATATTTAAAAAAGTGTAAATGTCATTTCATTGAAGAGAAAAACCCCACAATAAATTGGCATAAATCCTGTATTATGGCAGTGGACAGGGACATAGGCATAGATGAAGTCGCTGAGGAGGGAAGACAACTTCAGATAGTGACTCAGTTCAAATACCTGGGGTGTGGGTGGCTCTCCCCTTGGCAAAGTATTGGGACCTTAATGTTGTCCCGCTGTTGGACAAATTTAAGCGGAAAATGACTGCTTGGTGCAGACTACCATTATCAGTTTCTGGAAGAACCAATTTGATTAAGATGGTGCTTATGCCCCAACTGATGTATGTTCTACATAACTCTCCTATATGGATAGCAAAAAGGAAATTTAATAGCATTCACACCATCTTCAGATCTCTGATATGGGGCAGAAGATCTGCTAGAATCAAATTGGAAACTCTACAATTGGGAAAAGAAGAAGGAGGACTGGCGGTTCCAAACGCCTGGATTTACTTTCTGGCAGGGCAAGGCCAACATATGAGGGGGTGGAAAGACATTAATAATTCTATCACGGGATCAGGATGCAGACTCTTATCGCAATTATCCGGCAGGGATCCACTAGTTCAAGGGCTGGAAGATGGAACACTTGAGAGATTGGGAACTCAGTTACCAACAGTTCAATTAGTCCAAAAGAGCTGGACAGCCTTAAAAAAGATTCGGGGATTGCAGGGATTAACGACTTACTCACCAATTTGGGATAATGTACACCTGGAGGAATTTCGGAAAATGGGTTCGATGATACCGTGGCAAAAGAAAGGGGTGCAATATGTGGGACAATTGTTAAAAGAGGGGAGGATGCGCCCATTTTCCGAAATGAGAGAGGCTTATAACATTCCGGGAGCCTGGGAACTTCAATACCTGGGGATTCAACATGCATGGAGGGCACAAAGACGGAGTGTGGATATGAATATTTCTAAAGATATTACGATAGACTATATCTGTTCGTCAGGGACTTCCAAAGGAGTAATCTCAGGGATTTACAATGACTTGTTACATACTTTTCTGGAAGGGTTCCGACCAAAAGCTAAAAGTAAATGGGAGGGTGATGTGGGGGATATAACAGAGGAGCAGTGGGAAACAATACTTGAAACAGTACCCAGACTATCCCTAAGCGAACAAGCAAGATTATCCCAACTATATATAATCCACAGGACGTACAAGACTCCGATGGTACTGCATAGAGCGGGACTGAGACGGGATTCGTGTTGTCCGAGGTGCAGATCGGAGGGGGCTGACTTGATACATATGTTGTGGTTGTGCCCTCGCTTGTCAGCTTTCTGGACAAAGGTTATCACCAAAATAGAAAGAGTATATGACTGTATGATTCCAAAAAATCCAATTATATGTGTACTGGGGATGTGTCGGAGATTCCAGTGTCTGAGGCGAGCAGGTTGGCCGTCGCTAGACTATTATATGTCGCGCGAAAGCTGATAGCTAGTAAATGGATAGAGCAGGAACCCCCGACAAGGCAAGAATTTATCCGAAAGGCACAACAAACTATAAGGCAAGAAGAACTAGTATATAAGAGAAGGAATAAAGATCAGACTTTTGAACAAATTTGGGCGGCCTGGGTGGCATGTAATTGAGGAGGATCCGAACCAAAGAAATGGAAAGAACGAATACAAACATTAATGATGGAGCGTACGGGAAGGGGGGGGGAGGGTAGGGAGAGGGCTTTTTCCGGGTGGGGTATAAGGGAATATGTGGTTTATATTTTATGCAATATCTGGATTGTTAACTGCTAAAAAGAAAAATCCTTGGATTTGATTGATTATGTTTGTTGTTGAAATAAATAAAAACAACTGGTTAAAAAAAAAAGAAGAGAAAAACCCCAATACGGCACTGGTTCTTAATGATTGGTCACATAGCAGCTAAGATAATGCTGTTTGTTCCATATGATTTATTTTTCAGTGCTCTTTTAAAAAGTGCATTTTGTGTCTCTGTAGGCGTGGCCAGTGTCTGCCAGCACTGAGTATTTCAAACAGCTTCTGAGAGCAGGCTGATTGTGAGGGGAGCCAGCAGAGAAGGGGTTAACAGAGATTGTGACTGAGCTGTGTGGAGCCAGATGACAGATCTTTCCTTGGCACAAACATCTGAGGAGTATGCAGTGATCTTGACCATCTGAAGTTGCTTAGCAACTGTGCTGTACCCTGAGCCATTCTGAAACAGTTTCTTCACGAGCTGCAGTCAGCAGGGTAGGCCAAAGCCCCTTTATCCTTATATGGATACATGCCTGTATTCTCTGAAGTGATAATAAACATGTGTCTGCTTCACACACAGTGTAGCAGGGACACCTTGTGAAAGGTTTATGAATGGTTTTCAACCAGAATTTTCTAGTGAAGTATATTAGAAAGAGTATTAAAATCATGTGCTCTAAATTATTATTAAATAAAAATGTAAGCAGCGGTTATGCTTTAAGTTTATTGGGAAGAGCCACATTTATACATAGCCTTCTCTCCCCAGTGATAACCTAGTGTAAGGGGGAATTCCTTAACTATAAGGCACGCATACCATATAATTTTGATATGCTGGAAATCGCTCAGATGGGAGTACACCTTTGAGGGTGTGCGCACATGATCCAGAGACACAGCATCTTAGATGCAGTGCCTCCAGACCTACGGAAACCCACAGGTGAACACAGGGAGACTGCAGCCACCTTGCACTCATGATCTGCTCTGTCTGCAGGGCGGCTCTCCCTTCATTCACCATTAGTTGACAGATTCCTAGTTTTATTGCAGCCCTTGAATATGAGTCGCATGACTGTGCCCGTTGGAACAGAAAACGTTGCATAAACTGCTTTACATGAGAACGATACTCCGTTTTCCAAGTAAACTAATATACGCATAGGCCAAAACGCAATTTCTGATCACTACAAATAGGAATTGCTTGTATCCCACATTTTTCAGTAGTTCTCTCCTCTTCAGACACAATCTTTATTTTAGAATTGACCCAAGTAGGTGAAAACTGACGTGTTAGCCTCCCATTCACTAAACACAGATTCCTGGTCTTTTTCTCTGTGTACTATGCAGAAGCACGGAGGCAACTGTACAGGAGGTACTGACTAATGTAGCTGTGAATCCACCTCTGAGATAAGCTAGTTACATTCTGTATGAGCAATTTAATCTTCCCTCTCTCCCCACTAGCCACAGAGTTCAATGTGCTAACCTGACACTTCACCGTTCTGGTAGTCAGTCTCCTCTTTAAGCAAGGTGGATTTTAGCTTTTTTTTTTCTTTTTTTTTTCTCCATACAGTAAATTATGAGGAAGCGATGGGGAGGGGAATAAGTGGCTCATAAGTGAAGAAAAACAGAATTCACTGTTAGGATATACTACAATGGTTTTTTTTAAGCAATTTGTGTTACTGGTTCCCATTCAATTATTTTGCACACTACAAGGTTATATACGAAAAAGAAAAAGAAAAAAAAAACAAAAAAAAAACAACTCACTGTTTTTGAAACCAAGACATAACACCGTGCTCCAGAACCACCCAAAAGAACTTCCATCCAAAGAAACGAGAACTCTGAAAGGTAAAGTTTATTTTCATGGAATTTAAATTGCATGAAAGCCAGGACCATTTGCTATTAGAGTAGCACTTTTTTTTTTTTTTTTTTTTTATAAATCGGGGCTGGCTAGTAAATTTTAGCTTATGGAGAAAGCACAGTAGCTTGCCCATGCTTGAAGTGTAAATTGAGTTTCATTTAAAAAAAAATAAATAAAAGGCACAATACTGAACTGGTTGTTAATGATGGAAACATGGCAGCTAAGATAATGCTTTTTGTGCCATGTGACTTATTTTCTCAACTCTTTGTGCTCTTTTAAAAACTGCATTGTATGGCTGTGTGGGCGTGGTCAGCAGCTGATAGAGAGTAGTGTGATGTGCCAGCAGAAAAAGAGCAAAAGACATCATGAGCTGTGTGGAGAGCCAGCAGAGAAGAATCCAGATGACAGATCAGAGAAGCTTGTGCCAAGGGCAGAGGAGTTTGCAGTGATCCTGACATTACCTCACTCTACAGCACAGTGCTGATTAATCTGATACATTGTCACCTCATCAGCTGCAGCCAGGAGTGTGGACACTGTAGGCCACACCCCTTCCCTTATATGGTTATGTGGCTGTATTCAGCGCGAAGACGGATCTGACTGAGGATGAACATATGTCTGCTTCACACACAGCCTATAGACACCTTGTGGAAAGGTTATGAATGGATTTCCCCCAGAATTCACTTGTAAAGTATATTTGAATGTTTATTGAACAAAAATTTATACGGCGGTTACACTTTAAGCTGAAGCCAAAGTAGCAGATAGTACGTGTAGCATGCACCTGAGATGCAGCTGCATAAAGCGGCTTCTTATAACAAACAGCATGATTTTAGAATAACTACCCCCTCCAGTAATAAAACATTATGCAAAAAGCCATGTAACTAACCTCCTTATATAATAATATTGAGGATCCCATTCTCCCACACTAATTTACATCAAGGAATACAGTCATATTACTAAAGTAGCTGGGAAGTGTCTATGAAAGGCATACTGTACAATCCAGAGTATATGTATAGATATATGCATTATTTGGGGAGTGATAGAGATGCACATTTTTTACATTTTGCTTTCTAAAATTTTGCAGTGTTTTGGTTTCTTGGTTACAAATTGCGCCAAAATGAAGCCAAGTTGCATAGTCGTGTGAACAATCTCTGTGGGTGCAATGAGATTATATTGGTTTTATTACTCTCGTAGTTAACTCCCTGCCATACATAGACTTAAGGGCCAGTCACACACGATATCGGTAACTAGATCGTTGCAACGGCACCGGTTTGGTGACGTTGCAGCGATGTCTAAACAACATTGTTGCATGTGACACCTATCAACGATGAGTCGCTGATCGCAGATTTATGAACCAGTTCATAAATCCATCATTGGTCACCCACTGAATGTACAGCATCGCTGAGTGTGACAGCGGGAGACCAACGATCAGCGAGCTCCCAGCGTTGCAGTGCGGTTGGTGGGATCGCTGGAACTTTGAAGCGTGTAGCACGGGCTGTACTTTCATCGACATTAAGGCATACTGCCAAAGTATTCAGAGCCGCCCTGCTAATGCCACCAACGCACCCTCCTCAAGTTACACTCTGGTGGGCAGGGTGACAATATCGGATGCGATCACAGTGATAGTTAGTTCACACGTCTGCAAAACTTGGATGCGTCCAGCAAGTAATTTATGTATTCAGCTAAGGGCACAGCATGACTAACTACACATGGTAAATCGATCTAAAAAAAAAAAAAAAAAAAAAAGAAAAGAAAAGACACACCTTGCATAACGGGCCTTCAAATCTCTCCAGATTTTTAATTAAAAACTGAAAGGAAAAAAAAAAAAAAAGAAGGGACAAATATTCATTAAATGCCATGAAAACACATTTAAAGCTTTAGATAGTTCACGTTATCAAAAGCGCTTACCTTTCCAGTCTTGCTTTGTAGTACTTGCTTGATTTCTATACGCTGGGCGAGGTCTATTGGTTTCTGGTCTAAGAAGAAAAAAAAAACAAACAAAAAAAAAAAAAACATATGGTGAGCAACAAGTTAAATCTGTAACAAAGAAGGAAACTCCTATAACTGAATTCAATTACAGGATTGTATCTGAAATACAGACCTGGAAAAGGTTGGGATAAAATAAATACTTTGTAGCTCCATTCAGACCTAATTTTACATTAATTTCTCTCAATACACAGTACTGGCCAAAAGGTTGCATCCACTTCATCCACTTGGTCATTCAATGGTTTTCCTTGTTCTTATTAGAATATGCATGTTGTAGATTTAGACTGGAGGCAGGAAAACCAGAAGAAGAACACAAGTGGAAACAGAAAAAAAAAAATGGTCAAAAACTGAGGAATCTAAGGTTGTATACATATTCCAAAGTTGTCCCCCTTTCACTCTAGTGGCAACTTTACTTTCCCTTGGCATTGTTTTAAAGCAGCCATTACAGGTGATAAAGTCTTCAAGGAGTTCCCAGAGGTGCTGAGCGTTTGTTGGACACTTTGCATTCACTCATCCCAAATCATCTACATTGGGTCAAGGTCAGGCGATTGTGGAGGCCATTTCATTCAATGTAGCTCTTCATATCTCTTCTTCTTGTTCACATAGCTCTCACAAAGCATGGAGGTCTGTTTTTGGTTATTGAACTGGTACAACACAAATGATGAGCCACCAAGTTAAATACCAGGTCAGATAGTATAGTTTCATCATTTAAGATTGAGAGTAAAAGGTCCTCAAGTTCAGCCTGTAGTCTAACATGTTGTTCAGAGGTCTAAACCCCATGGAGCATACATCAATAGTGCCATATTACAGGAAAAATTCCTTCCCAACACCAGATATGGAAATCAGACAGTATCTGGATCAATGTTTCAATCACAGAAACCAAAAGCTCATATCCTGAAAATTTGCACTTCAGTAAGGAAGTGGAAGAACTCCAGTGCCACCTTTAAGCAGCTCCTCAGTCATAATCGCTTTCCAACAAGCTTTTTAATGACTAAGGGATTTGTGCCAGATCAGAACACCAAACTACAGAAGCTGCGTTTTGGGGCAACTGCCCCTCATCAGTGTAGTGTGTGGGATATTCTGATCTGGCTGTTTGAGTGGGCTAAGACAAGGTCTGGAAAATTGCTAACTACCTTATGGAGATTAGTCTGTAGTTTGGGGTTCTGATCTGGCACAAATCCCTTGGTCATTTTAAAAAGCTTGTTGGAAAGCGATTATGACTGAGGAGCTGCTTAAAGGTGGCACTGGAGTTCTTCCACTTCCTTACTGAAGTGCAAATTTGCATATTTCCTAGAGGAGGGATGTGGCTGCAATCTCCTCACCTACTTAACGGTCTTCTTATGGTTGCAGGAAAACCTTTCTCCATAAGGTTCCCATATCCTGAAATAAATTAGTTTAACAAAGGCATCCTGACCCTTTTTGAACTTTATTATTGAATCAACCATTACAACATGATGTGGCAGTCTCACTGCTCTTACTGTAAAGAATCTGCATCTGTGATTAGGATTAAACATTCTTTCCTTTAGACACAGATGATGCCCACTTATCACTGCAGACATAAGTGTAAAAAAGATACCGTAATCAGAAAAAAGGTCTCTGTTCTTTCCCTTATATTTGTAATTGTAATAGGATCGCCCTAAGCCTTTTCTGTTCCAAACTAAATAACCTCACGTTTAATAACCTGTCTTGGAATTGCAGACCAACCACTCACTTAATAGTCTTTCCTGGACCCGCTCAGGTTCAGCTCTGACCACCTTATTCCAAGAGGCTAATCACTTGTATGGATACATAATTTTTTTTTGTTATGAGCATCCATGCCTCTTAATGCATACTATTACTTTAATAGCCTTGGCAGCAGTTGCCTGGCACTGCCCATTAAAGTTAATTTTGCTGGCCACCCCTACACCTAAGCCTTTCTTAGTGACAGTATTCCAATTTAGTACTTAATTATACATATATTTCCTCTGCTAAAGAGCATGACCTAACAATTTTTATTTAATTATAATGTAGAGCAAGTGATTTTAATAAATTTTGTAATATGGTTCATTAGAAAATTCTGGCTGGTTACCATTCATAATCTTTCCACAAGAGGTCCTCAGTGCACTGTGAGTAAAATTGTTTGTTTCAGAGCCATCTTCACAGTGAATACAGACATGTGAGGAGATTATGGATTGGGGGCGTGGCCTACACTGCTGAAGGCAGATCATCAGGAGGCAATGTATCACATTACAGCACAGATCTGAGCAATGGCAGAATGTAAACAAGCTTCTCTGTTCTGTTATTTGTCTCTACACAATCTGTTAACCCTTTGTCTGCTGGCCACTTCCACACAGCTCACTACCAGCCTGCTCTCACACACTGCTGGCCACTTCCACCCAGACATAAAATGCAGCTTTTTTTAAAGAGCACAGAAAAATGGGATAAAATCAGTCATATGGCACAAAAAATATTTTTGTGTACTCACCGTAAAATCCTTTTCTCTTAGCCTCTAATTGAGGGACAAAACTGTGGGTGTAATGCTGCTGTCCACTAGGAGGCGACACTAAGCAAGATCTGCAAAAGATTAACAGTGGCTCCTCCTCTGCAGCATACACCCCTGGGGCAGACACTGCCCCACCAGTTTTGTGCTAAAGCAGTAGGAGAAGCTTTAAAGCCTGCAAGAAGGCAACAATGTAAGAATTCAGAAGCAATATAACTTAGTAACAAGGCCCAAACTCGGGCAACAGGGTGGGTGCTGTGTCCCCCAATTAGAGGCTAAGAGAAAAGGATTTTACGGTGAGTACACAAAAATCTACTTTTCTCCGGACTGGGTATGGACATCGTATGGTTTTGTAAAAGTATGTAGGCTGGACCATGTGGCTGTCTTACACACCTGTTGTGCCGATGCCTGATGCCGAGTGGCCCAGGACGCCCCTACCGCACGAGTAGAGTGCACCTTAATACCCGCTGGAATTGGCATGTTATGAAACTGGTAGGCCTCCTTATTAGTGGATCTAATCCATCTAGCCAGGGCGGCTTTAGAGACAGACGTTTCCTAGTGGCTGCCTTCCGGTAGGATGAGAAGAGAGTCAGTCCTACGGAAGGGCGCAATTCTGAATATGTATACACAAAGTGCTCTGACAAGGTCAAGTATATGCAGAGCCTTCTCGACTATGTACTGGTGCTGGGCAGAGAAAAGGCAAGGAGATTTCCTCATTGAGGTGCAAGGAGGATACCACTTTCGGAAGAAAGGACGGAATCGGTCGGAGTACTACTTTATCCTGGTAAAACACCAGAAAGGGTGACCTGCAGGAAAGAGCTGCCAGCTCAGATATGGCAAAGCAAAGTGATCGCCACCAGGAAGGCTACCTTCTGTGAGAGAAGGTGGAGAGAAATGTCCTTAAGGGGTTCAAACAACAGTTTGTGTAGCGCGGTGAGAACCAGGTTGGAGGTCCCAAGTGTTCAGTGGTCTTTTGTAAGGGGGAACACCAGTCGGCAGACACCTTGAATAAAGGTCTTCACCTGCGGCTTAATAGCCAGTCGGCGTTGGAAAAGCACTGACAGGGCCGATACTTGGCCTTTAAGTGAGGTTAATGACAAGCCAGCTTCTAGGCCCGCTTGAAGAAAACAAAGCACATAACGCAGAGAATAAGACAGTGGAGAGCGTGCTTGGGAACTGCACCAGGCAAAGAAGGCCTTCCAGGTGCGATAGTAAATCCTGGCAGAAGCAGGTTTCCTTGCTCTGATAATGGTTGATGCTAGCTCCGGTGAAAACCCGGATTGGGATAGAATTCAGGTCTCAAGGGCCACGCCGTCAAATTCGGTGCCTCTGAATTCCGGAGGTAAAATGGGCCTTGAGAGAGAAGATCTGGGCGATCTGGGAGTCGTCAAGGTAGGTCGGTCACGAGTTGCACGAGGTCAGCATACCAGGCGTGCCTGGACCAGCCTGGGGCCACGCGGATGACTGGAACGCCCTCCTGCTTGATCTTCCGTACCACTCTGGGGAGTAGAGGCAGAGGAGGAAAATATGTACGGCAGATGAAATTGCGACCAATCCTGGACTAGGGCATCCACTCCTAGCAATTGCAAGTCGTGTGACCGGGGCATGAAGTTGGGCACATTGGCATTGAGGCAAGATGCCATTTGTTGTAATACCTCAGGGTGTATGGACCATTCCCCGGAGTCTATGCCTTGGCAACTGAGGAAGTCTGCTTCCCAGTTTTCCACTCCAGGGATGTGCACGGCCGATAGTACTGAACATGATGATTCTGCCCACTGGAGAATGCGTTGTACCTCTCGCGTCACCTGGACACTGCGAGTTCCTCCCTGATGGTTGACATATGCTACAGCCGTAGCATTGTCTGATTGTATCCTGACATGGTAACCTGCAAGAAGCCGGTTGAAGGCTTTCAGTGCCAGAAAAATAGCCCGAATCTCCAGGAGGTTGATGGGCATGGTCGTTTCGGATTGAGACCATCTGCCCTGGGCTCTGTGGTGACGATACACTGTGCCCCATCCGGTCACGCTGGCATAGGTGGTCAGTATCTTCCAGTGAACTGGGAGAAAAGACCTCCCCTCTGAGAAGGATAACTGTCTTAGCCACCAGTGGAGAGACCGTTTGGTCGCAGTGGATAGTAGAAACGTCCTCTCCAGAAAGAACGGACCCTTTTCCCAGGAGGTAAGAATGGTCCGCAAAAGTCGTCTGAGGTGCAGCTGGGCAAAGGGGACTGCTTCTATTGCTGCTACCATCCTGCCCAGGACCCTCATGGCAAACAGGATGGAATGAGGTGATGGGTGGAGAAGGGTGCGGACACCTTGATGGAGAGCACGTGCTCTGTCTTGAGGAAGAAGCACCAGACCTCTGGATGTATTGAAGAGCATCCCCAAGAAGGTTAAAAACAGTCTTGGGACCGGCAAAGATTTTTGTAGATTGACCAACCATCCTAGTCTCTGTAGTGTGTTCGCTGTGATAAGGACGCTCTGTTCGCAGTCCTTGAAGGTGGATGCCTTGATGAGTAAGTCATCCAGGTACGGGAGAACGACTACACCTCGAGTGGAGAATGGTCATGACCTTGGTGAACACTCTGGGAGCTGTGGCTAGGCCAAACGGAAGAGCCACAAACTGACAGTGGTCCTGGTTGACTGCGAACTGTAGGAACCTCTGATGTGCTGAGTTAATTGGTATTTGTAGGTAGGCATCTTGTATATCTATGGAAGCGAGATATTCTCCCTCTTCCATGGATGATATTATGGAGCGGAGGGACTCCATGCGAAAATGTCGTACTCGAACATATGTTTAGTTGCTTGAGGTCTAGAATAGGGCGTACTGTGCCGCCCCCTTTTTGGGGACCACGAACAGGTTCGAGTAGAATCCCTGAAAGCGTTCAGTCTTTGGGACGTGAACAATGACTCCTCTTGTTAAGAGAGAGACTCAACGGCCTGGAAAAAAAAAAAAAAAAAAAAAAGCATTGGACGGAGATTTTGTAAGTACTGACAGAAAGAACCAGTTGGGTGGTCGGGCCTCGAACTCTATACTGTAACCAGAAGACACCAGCTCTCTGACCCACCTGTCGTCTGTAGTAGCGAGCCAGGCTTGACAGAAGCGTAAAAGTCGTCCGCCTACTTGCAAGGTGTCTTGAGGAGGAAAACAAGTCATGAGGAGGAAAACAACCTATGGGATCGTGATCCCTTACATTTGGACTGGCATGAGTGAGATTGTCAGTTTGTGCTCGATTTCTGTGAGGCTTGTGATCTGTCTCTATGCGGTGAGCAGCTGCCGGTTTGAGATTGTGTGGAGAACGAGTTAGCCAAACGAGTTCCGAAAGGATCGAAACCGTGTTTGTTGGTGGCGGTTGAAGGGCCGTATTGGTTTGCGTTGGGGAAGAGAGGAACTCTTGCCTCCAGTAGCATCAGAGATTGTCCAGTTTTCCTCTGAAGAGACGGCCACTTAGGTATGGAAGACTTGTAAGGGACTTAGATGCCGCGTCTGCCTTCCACTCCTGCAACATGAGTGCGCGCCCAATTGTAATAGCGTTTGACGCGGCGTGAAGGAGGTAGTCCGCAGTGACAAATCTGTGCTGCCTGATCCAATAGTACAGGATCAGCTTCTGTGGTCCGCAAGGCAGTATGCAGGTTGCTGGCCCAAGTCATAATGGTCTTTGCTGCCCATACTGAAGCGAATGCTGGAGACAATGATGACCCTGAGGCTTCAAATACTGATCGAGCCATCTGTTCCACTTGGTGATCGGTTGCATCTTTAATTGAGGAACTGTCTGGTAAAGAGAGGAGACACCATGCAGCTAGACAAGATAATGGGGGGTCCACTTGAGGTGGATCTGCCCAGTCTTGGGTTACTGCAGGTAAAAATGGATAACGTGCTTCTAATGTTTTCTGGATGCCAAATCTCTTATCCGGATGTGAGTGATGATTTTGAAGGAGGTCCTGAAATTCAGGATGGTCCGCAAAGTATTTATGTGGACATCTAGCTCTTTTAAAGGAAGCCTTGTGGCCAGGAACGTCACAATGTGGGTCTGATAAGTCTAATACTTGATTAATGGAAGTAATCAAGTCCTCTCCTAGAGCCACCATATCTGGTGGCTCTAGTTCCAAGGATGCGTCTAGGTCCGGCTCAGAACCTCGATCATAAAGACCCTTGGAGGTGGGGGAATCATAGTGGCCTTCCCGGGTTGGGGATGCCCTAAAACTATGAGAGGACGCTGGAGAGGGTATCCTTTGGACTCTCTTGGGTCCTGATAGGGACATTGAAGGGACAGGGTCAGTAGACTATCAGGGGTCCGTGGTTTCATCTTGTGTGGGCTGCACATGTGCCTCAGTGCAGGGAGAGGAGCAACTCTGCAGAGCCTGTAGCAAAGTAGATAAATTCTCTATAGACTGAGTCATAGAATGTGACATAACAGCCCATTCCGGCACAGTATTAGGTGCACTGGACTGTCAAAATTCTATAGGGGGTTCAGGCACATTAGAAGAAGTGTAGTCCTGGCAGTACGGGGTAATACATCCACCTGGCAGGGGAGCCTTGCAAGTTGTACAAGTGGCATAATAGGAGCTAAAAGCTCTGGTCGTTCTATTGCTTCTGGAGCCTGACATGTTTACACAAAACCTTTATGCCTGATCAACTCCTGTGGGACTGTATACAGAGGAGGACAGGGACAGAAGAATGCTGCAGCAGTGAATGTCCCTGCTGGCTTCTTACCACCTTTTATGTGTGCCCCAGCAACAGCCCAGCAGTCTTGTGACCTCCAGAGATGCGGATGGTGTGCTCCAAATTATTTCCCGTCGCTGTGCTTTGCAGCGCTGGTGCTGCTGAGTTCCGCCTTTCACTGAGCGGTGTACTGTAATGGCCGAACTGGATGATGAAGGGGGGGAAGCCGGCAAAAGGGCGCGCAGTTAACACTCGCGATATGCGAGAGGCACCTTTGTAACATTGTCCCACCCTCTATGACGACGTTGCGGAAGCTCCGATGTCAAGCGGAGGGCGGGGAGAGCCGGTGATATCACAGCTAGGCCGAAGCCGGGGCCCGGTAGAGGTGGGGCCCAATGCGGAGGTCCGGCAGGAGCCTAAACAGAGCCGTGCCCTGGCTATTTCTGGAGGCTGGGATTATAATAGCCTCAGCCACCGGTGCCATATGCTGCCATCCAGCCAGACGCTGCGAACTGTGCATTCTTTAAACTGCTGCCTTAGACTGCTGGTGACAGTGCATCTGCTGTGGCTGCAGCAGAGTGGCTGTTACCTTGTGGTGCCTCAATCCTTTGAGGAGAGATGTCTGTGCTCCTATAGATGATGCAGTCAGGGCTCGACTTCAACCCGAGTCCCCAACAGTGGGGGGGGCCGAGGAAGGAAGGCGTCATGTGGTAGGGTTATCTCGATTTCAACCCAGCACCCCCAACAGTGGGGGGCCGTTGGAGGAGCATGCTGGGGGTCTTTTCAAGACCCACACTTGAATCTTCATGAAAGAAAAAATTCTTGTTAAAAAAATAAAGGAAAATAAAAGAATAATGAAAAATTGTGTGTGCCTCCCAATGACACTAAGCAAATACTGGTGAGGCAGTGCCTGCTCCAGGGGTGTATACTGCAGAGGAGGAGCCTCTGTTAATCTTTTGCAGATCTTGCTTAGTGTCGCCTCCTAGTGGACAGCAGTATAACACCCACGGTCCTGTTTCCCCCAATGAGGCGAAGGAGAAAAAAAATCATTGTCTTAGCTGCTATGTGACCCATCATTAACAAGCAGTGAAACATTGAGAAAAAAAAACAATCAAATGACATTCACACTTTAAGCTTTAGTTACCATTTTTCAGCTCAACCCTTCAGCTTGTTCAAGTCCCTCAGTAACATTAAATTGTCCACCTCTGTTTTAACTAACCTCCAGAGTTTAAAATAATCTACAAACACTGAAATTTTACACAAAGGCTTGTAAAAAGTGAATGTCCAGCTCTACGTCATAATAAAATCTTGAAGTATATTTCAAAAGTAAAAATAAATCAGTATTGATGTAATAATACAAGGGAGAAAAGAATCAAAACTTCCTTATAACTGCACTCCCCACAAAACGATTAATCAATCCCAGCTGGTCACACACATCAATGGTACACAATAAGAACATGTGTGAAAAGACAAGTTAAAAATTCAAACAGTTCTAACAAAGTAGCAAAAAATAGAAAAAGAGCATAAACAACAACAACAACAACAACAACAACAGGCACATATATCACTACAATACTATTTTTTTTTTTTTTTTACTATGGGGGAAGAATTGTTTTTTTTATTTTTTATTTATGAACAAACACTTGTGTGACTGTATATAAGGGGGCATAGATACAATTGTTTACAAACAAGTATAGGGAACATGCAAGATCATAAACAATTACTATGATAACAATGAGTGGCATAAATCACGGCAATGCTACCATGATAACAATGAGTGGCATATATATCACTACAATACTACCATGATTAGAATGAGTAGCATATATATCACTACAACACTACCATGATAACTGAGTGGCACATATATCACTACAATACTATTGAAAAAAAAAAAATTAAGCCACAGTAAAAAAATTTTTTTTGAACAAACACTTGTGTATCCGATTGGATATAACACAGAAAATGGGGCATAGATACAATTGTTCCCAAAAGAGTACAGGGAACATGCAAAAGGTTAATAGAAAAAAAAAAAAGCTACATCATTCCTTTGATTCAAAACAAAAGGAGATCTTGATCTCAATTTCAGGATCCAGAAAATCTTATGAAGTATTTGGTATCACGTGATACAAGCCGGCTTCAATATTCGCACTGCGCATGCTTTAGAAGCCGGGGCTGAACGACATTATTAAGCCCCACAATGCAATGGGCAGGGTGTGACGTACGGGCCAGTGCATCATAGGAGGAGAAGATTCCAAATGCAAGAGGAGATCAAGAAAGAATAATGCTGCCCAGCGAGGTGTGCAGTGAAGCAGAGAGGAGGGGAGAATGGAGCCTGGAGCCGCCTCTCCAGTCTCCTGACAAAGCGACCACCAGTAAGTTCCAAGTCATTTTTCAACATCATTATAGTGCTGATATACAGCAAAGAGGAATGGTTAGGGAGCAGCTAGGAAGGTATAGGGACAGCTAGTGATATTCTAGCCTCCTGACCTGAGGGGTCTGGTAAGTTTTACCTATCAACTACTGTTCACCCCCTAACGTTTGCGTACCTGTCCATGCACCTTGATATCACATCTGTAAGCATCCCTGTGTCAACAAGCTTGTTAATGAGTAATATTGTTGGGAGATATATATTGCTCAATTACTTCTGTATCTATGTAAATACATTGACAAAACTCTCCCCATTGGTTCTCACAATGTTAACCTCTGTATGTAAAATTATGGGAGAAGTGTGAATTGCCTCGAGGATAGCAGATACCTCTATCAGGACACCAGCGCATAATCTTCCATTTTTGGGTGACTCAGGTAGGATTAGGGATGTAGTAGTAAGGTGCACGGAGAGATACTAATAGGTGTGGGTGGACAAATCACATAATTTGCCCTCGTGTGTGTGTGTGTGTATGGGTAATCTTTGTTTAATTTATGTCCCTTGTTTTTTAAAAAAAAAAAATTCCGGTTCCCAGGTGTGGATAAATCAGTAACGTAATTGTTTTAGGTTTTTTTTTTTTTAGGTTCAAAATTTTCCAGCTCTGTGGGATAAGGGGTCCAGGGACTTCTCCAATTAGACGGTCAAGGCTGCGTCCTGGAAAAAAGTAATCCTGAGCCTCTACCCTCATTTTGAATCCTATACAAAGGAGTCGTGGTCTGATATCGGTAAATGGTTTTTGGTTTGGAGGTGTTTATTTTAAAATTGTTGTCTGTATATACTAGAATTGTATGCTAATGTATTAGATTTTTCCCATTTTAGGCTGCCTTCATATTTGCAGATGCTTCCGCAGCGTTTTGCGGAGGCATCTGCATGCAGACGGCAGCCCCTATGTTTATAATGGAGCGCACGGCGGTCTGTAGATGCTTGCAGACCGCCGTGCGCACCCATTCACTTCTATATGTGATCTGTACGCAGGCGGATGCCTGCGTACAGATCACACACTCTCGTCCGCACCAGGGACGTGACATGTTGCGTCCCTGGTGTGGGCGAGAGTTTGCGATTTGTGCGCAGGCATCCGCCTGCGTACAGATCACATATAGGAGTGAATGGGTGCGCACGGCGGTCTGCAAGCATCTGCTGACCGCCGTGCGCTCCATTATAAACATAGGGGCTGCCGTCTGCATGCAGATGCTTGCAGATGCCTCCGCAAAACGCTGCGGAGGCATCTGCAAATCTGAAGGCAGCCTTAGAAATATCTTTGGAGAAATGGTGGAGGTCTGTGAAGGACCAATATACAGTTGTGGCCAAAAGTATTGACACCCCTGCAATTCTGTCAGATAATACTCAGTTTCTTCCTGAAAATGATTGCAATCACAAATTCTTTGGTATTATTATCACCGAAAACCTGACTGACGCTGAGGACCGTAGTGCTGATAGACCTGTTCTGGTCGATACGCCTAGCCCTCTGTCACCACCACCCACAAAACGGGCTAAAAAAAAAAAAAAATATGGCAGCGGAGGAGGAAAGGGTGGCTCTGGCATGGGCTATGGTCTTGATCCAACACCAGCCAGAGGATGAGGAGTACAGCACCTTTGAGAGCTCGCTAGCCGGACGTGTAAGGAATTTAACCCCTGACGTCAGACTCCTGCATGTCGTTTTTATCGATGGTGGTGACATACTATGCAGAACACCCCAACCGCAAGCCCTCCTTCCCAAAAGTTGTGTCCTCATTAGAGGAGTTGTGGCAGCCTGAGCCAACAAGTTGTACTGTACCTACTGCTGGTGCACATGGTTCCAGAGTAGCAGAGCAGTCTGGAGATCACTTTCCAGACTGGAGCTACTAATCCTACACACAAAACTTGTTACATGACAATTAGGCAAGTCTTGCTTTTAAAGACAGTTTGTATGGTGTTACAATGCCATGATGTCCAAGTCCACTCCTCAGTTGCCGCCATGAGGGCATGTTTCCAGCTCTAATTAGTGTTGCCCAAGTGCCGAATGCCTCACCGTCAGTGGTGACGAGAAAAGGGCCTTGGGCAATACTAATGAAAGCTGGAAGCATACCCTCTTGGCGGTCATTGATGAGTGGAGTTGGACATCCATGTGGGTTTAAAATGGTCGCACCACTTTTTAGGTGCGTTGCACTTTATGTTAACATGTTAAAGTTTACAAGAAAAAAAACAAACCAAATTATGTAGATTAAACGTTTTTTATAGCATTTTTGAAAACCGGAAGAAACACTTTTGCAAGTAAAAAAAAAGTTCCAGAAATATAAAAATTTTGAACTACAATGTTGTCCGATTGTTTTTTTTGTCCACCGTGGCAAAATGTCGCCAAAAATGCTCACTGCTGCCGGGACTTGAAGTACTATGAATTGGGTGTGGGATTTTCTTCAAGGGCTCTCTGCAGGTCTAGCTGCTCAACACCGACACAGGAGAACTGCCAAGGCACGGCACCTTCGGGACTCACATAATAGTTAGCTAAGGTTTCCCTCACACTCACACCCGAGTTGCATGGACGACCAGCTGACATGTAGAGGAAAGGAGTAAGACCTGCCTGCTGTGTTTCATCCACATGTTCTGTTGTATGTTCTCGCACAAAGTTGTGGAGAACACAGCAGGCTCTAATGACACTGCCAACTGTTTCCTTCTCCAACTGGATGGTTGTGTGCAACACCCTCCACTGACTGCTCAGGATTCCGAAGGTGCACTCCACATATCTACGGGCCCGTCTCAGTTGATAGTTAAATATGCTCTGCTGGGTATTCAGTCCCCTCCGTGGGTATGGGCGCAGCAGGTTTGGCTTCAGAGGAAAATTTGCTATCCAAGCTCTGGTCTTCCAAATACCCCCGAATCCCCACAACTGGCTGGGGCACCAACATCAATGGAGACAAACTTGTAATGTGCATCAGCCACTGCCATGAGGACCACGGAACAGTACTTTTTATAATTGAAGTACACTGATCCTGATGGCTTCTTCTCCCTTACATGTTTGCCATCCAGTGCTCCCACACAGTTTGGGAAATTAGCTACAGCTTGAAAGCCTGCTGCAACCTGTAGCCAAGTGTCCTCAGTTGGAGAAGGCATCACGATGGGCTGCAATTTTTGCCAAAGCACGTCACATGTGCTCCTCACAATTCCAGAGATGGCGGATAAACCAACCCGGAATTGAAAGTGCAGTGATGCGTAGCTCTCTCCTGTGGCCAGAAATCTACAAAAGAAAAAAGGACATTACATAGTAAACAATTTCTGAACACAATTGAGAATCTGTATAAAACAAAACAAAAAAAAAAAAAAGTCATACACCAAAATAAATACACGACTACTGAAAACAAAAACATCTCTACCTATGTATGTAAAGTTAGCTAATTCTAGCTACCTATATCTTCCTTTCTCTCTAAACCAGGCACTGCTCATCACTGCTCATCATGCTGATCATCACACACTACAGCTCCCAAAAAAAAAAAAAAAAAATTAATTCCCTATGGCACTGCCATGAGGTGCGTCAAGTCTGGTTTTCTACAAATTCATCTAAGGCCCCTTTCACATCAGTGGTTTTTTTAAATCGCGGCAGATGCGGTGAAAAAAACGCATCTGTCGCGATTACCGCATACCCGCGACACTTGCGGCAAGCCCCATACAATGTATATGCGGGCTTGCGGCAGGTGCGGTTTTGGCACTTGCGGCAGGTGCGGCTGCGAAAAAACCGCGGTCAGCAGCTGTTTTTTTGCGGCCGCACCTGACGCAAGTGCCAAAACTGCACTTGCCGCACCTGCCGCAAACCCGCATATACATTGTATGGGGCTTGCCGCAACTGCGCCACAACTGTGCCGCAAGTGCAGCCGTTATGTGATAATGGCGGCAGATGCGGTTTTTCCACCGCATCTGCCGCGACTTAAAAAAAAACGCTAGTGTGAAAGTACCCTGAGGCTGTTTTCACATCAGCGTTTTACGCTGATCGCGGCAGTTGCGGTGAAAAAAAACGCAACTGCCGCGATTACCGCATAACGGTATGCCGCGGTTTTTTCACGGTCGTACCTGCCGCAAGTGCCGAAACAGCACTTCCCGCACACTTACCGCAAGCCCCATAGACATTGTATGGGGCTTGCCGCAAGTGCGGCCGTTATGCGGTAATCGCGGCAATTGCGTTTTTTTCACCGCAACTGCCGCGATCAGCGAAAAACGCTGATGTGAAAGGACTACAAGGCCCCTTTCACATCAGTATTTGAAAAATGCGGCAGTTGCGGTAAAAAGCAAACAGCATCTGCTGCATTTACCGCATAACTGACAGGTGTGGCCGCGAAAAATCCACGGCTGACTGCGGGTTTTCGCGGCCGCAAGTGCCAAAACCGCACCCGCCGCACACTAACCGCAAGCCCCATAGACAATGCATGGGGCTTGCCGCAAGTGTGCTGTAAGTGCAGCCGTTATGCAGTAAATGCGGCAGATGCGGGTTTTTACCGCGACTGCCGCATTTTTCAAATAATGCTGATGTGAAAGGGGCCTAATACGGCAATTGTAGCAAGTCCAAAAAGCCTGCTTAGCAGAATTTGTTTTAGAACTTTGTGCTGGATTTGCCGTATTGCAGCATAATTACACTTGACACAAGTCCCATAGAGAATGAATGGAAGCTTGGCATAGGCTTGCCTAATGCCCGTTGCGTAGCAGAAGTGTTAAATCTTCCTGATCTGGTGCTAAATTCAAAAACCACTGAACTCTACTTTCACATCTAAACTTAACAGCAGATCCAGCAGATTTATGCATTGGCTGAGCAAAGAGCGACTATCCTTTAAAATGTCACTATTGCTGCAAAGAAAAAAATGATGTTATACATTATTGACAATACTTACCGCAAGGTGATGAGCAGCCGTAGTTCTGCAGAGATCGCATCCTGCATCCACGTACCCTGGAGGGTCAGTTCTTCAATCAGTATAGCCAGCAGGCGATCAAAATCCACAATTTTCAACCTTGTGAACCGCTGAAATTTGTCTGGAAAGTTGTTGAAAACATTTTTTGGACAAAAAAAATAAATAAAAATATATAGAATTAGATATGTAATTTGATATAGATGTACATTGATAGAAAAAAAAACACAACTAAAAACAAGATTTCAAAATATATTAGATAACACCCACTTGCCATGAATAGAAGACACCCCCTCAAAAACATATATACTACGGGGGTTAGGATGCACTACTTAATCGAAGGCACTCTATATCTATGGCAGAAGAACTCAGAGGGCCGTCAGGAATACCGTACAGCAAAGACCACAGAGTACCGGCCAGTGTGTGTGTGTTTTTTTTTTTTTTTGGTACGGTTACCAAGATGGAGATTATGGGGATACCATAGTGAGGGCTGCAAGGGGAAGATAAGGGGCTGCAATAACATGCCTTGGAAAAAAAATGTGCATGTTTGGGAGCAAAAATTTATAGACCCCTTTCACATAGGCATTTTTTTGAAAATGTGGCAGATCCAGACGAATAAAAACGTATCTGCCGCATTTTCCACCCAACGTCTGCACTTGCTGCACAATTGTGGCATTGTCCATGGGGCTTGCGGTAAGTGTGCGGCAGGTGCGGATCCAACAGTTACAGCCACGAAAAAAAAAACGCTGCTTACCGTGTTTTTTTTTTTTGCGGCCGCACCTGTAGCATCTACCACAAGCCCCATAGACCATGCATGGGGCTTGCCGCAAGTCGCGGCCGTTAAGCGTGACCCTCGGCATAAGCGTTTTTTGGCCGGACCCAGGCAAAACCACCTATGTGAAAGGGGCCCAATACACTATTAGGGTAGAAACTTACGTTCTTAAGTCCTGGTACAGGTTTTGAAAACTTCCTTTATCCTCGCGCTTTTCCGGGGTGGGATGAGCCCACAAACTTTTGGGACGGTTGCTGGCCTAAAAACAAACATAACATTAGTGATTTAACAACTGAGGTGAATACTTGCCAAACATGCACAGGAGGATATAGAGGCACAGGGGGGAGACAGACGAGAGACACCGCACAGACACCTAATAGTCACATCCATGGTACATACCAGTCTGCGACAAAGTACTTCAGCTACTATAATGAGCCCCAGCCGATGTCCGTTTCGCTTGCTGAGGCATCTTTGACTCAAGGCCTTTGCAGCTGCCAGATTAGCCATGCTCCAGTGTATATTCTCTTCTCAGTAATGGAGAGGAAATTACCCTTTTTTTCCCTCTCTTTTTCTTTCTCACCAAACTTTGTTTCACTGTCATATTTGTGTACAAGGCAGGAAAAAACAGCATGCGTAAAAAAACGCAGCAAAAACGTAGTGTGTGAATGGAGACGCGTTTTTTACCTGCGTAAAAAAAAAAAAGCAGGTTATGGCTGCGTTCACACATAGCGTATTTTTTTGCGCTTTTTGCCGCGTCTTTCAGTCGCGCAAAAAAGCGCAACAAAGTACGCAGGGGCTTTCACACACTGCGCTCTCTTTACCCCAGAAAACGCAGTGATGTCACAGAGGGGAGGAAGAATCCTGCTTCCTCCTCCCCTCTGTGACCACCCATTAGATTTCGCAGTGCATTAATATACACTGCGAAATCTAAATTAAAGAAAGGCAAGTGTATGAAAAATAAAAAAGAATGAATACTTTACCTGTCCGACGCCTTTTTCCGGTGTCTGGTGTCCGGTGCAAGGAGATCTGTCTCCTGCCAGGACCTGTGGTGACGTCAGAGGGGCGTTCCCGGGGTGATTGGCTGCTCGCGGTCATTGATATGTATCACATGACCGCTAGCACCCAATCAGCGCCGGGAACGCCCCTCTGACGTCACCGCAGGTCTTGGCAGGACAGAGATCTCCTTGCACCGGACACCAGACACCGGGAAAAGGTGTCGGACAGGTAAAGTATTCATTCTTCTTTTTTTTCATACCACTTGCCTTTCCTTAATTTAGATTTCGCAGTGTATATTAATACACTGCGAAATCTAATGGGCGGTCACAGATGTCACAGAGGGGAGGAGGAAGCAGGATTCTTCCTCCCCTCTGTGACATCACAGGGAGAAAGCGCAGGAGCAACTGCGTAAAGAATTAACATCAATTCTTTACGCAGCTGCGTTTCTCCCATAAACGCACTGCGTATTTTTGCGCAATGTCTGCACGGCAAAGTGAATTTTACATTCACTTTGCTGGCAGACAAAAGGCACATTGCGTATTTTGAAAAAGCGTGCATAAAAAAGCGCTGCAAAATACGCAATGTGTGAACGCAGCCAAAAACTGCAGGAAAATACGCGCGCCTTAAAAAAAAAAAAAAGCAGCAAATACGCAATGTGTGAACGTAGCCTAACAGGAACTTCACCACTTCCACAATGTTAAGTTGTAAGTCAGGGGAAAAGTTGGAATATTTCGGTAGCTGTTCCTGAACAGCAATCAGTGCAAGGGTATATGGAATAGACAAATACAAAGCATGGACATGACAAGTGAGCCATGAATAGTCAGAACTCCACTTCACTTCTTGCATCAAGTTCAAAACATGTCTGCTGTCCTGTGTATAACCAGGGGTTAATCTAGAGATTAGTTTCAATCGCTCATCCACCCACTCACACAATCGCTCTAGTAGAGAATCAATCCCAGGAACGATTAATCTGAGTGTTTTTGTGTGTTTGAGAGCGCATGAAATAAAGGAATCTTTGTAAATTATGGACACAAATATTTCTTTTATTTTGAGGTTTTAGATTCCCAAACGAACACCCTCCTCCAATAGTTGGTTTAAAACCTGTCTCATTTGTGAAGTGGGATCTTTATGCAATGTCTGATATACAAGTTGATCACTCAGCAGAACGTCAATTTCTCTGATATACAGACTACTATCCATCACAACCTCGGAACCCCCCCCTTGTCTGAGCTCTTAACATTAGTATTTTATTCCAATTTTTTTCAAGGATAATTTCTCAACCTTGGACAGATTAATAATGTCCCTAGTGGATTCCTGATCAAGTTTCAGAAGCTCACTCTCTGCAAGCTGTTGAAAGTCATCCATGTGGGGGGGGGGGGGGTCTGTGATTGTAAAGGATAGTAGTCTGGATTGGGAATAATAGTGCAGAATCTGTTCAGTTAAAACTTAAATCTCTTCCACCTTCCTCAGATAATGACCTTAAATTGAAAAGAGCTAAATGTTCAAAAAAAATTACCCTTTAAAAAGGTTGGTTCCTTTGAAATAACAGACTACTTTGCATTGGAGTTTCCTCCAAAAAATGCATACGAACTGTTACCTTACGAATAAACTTATTTACATCTAAAACTGCATCCATCAAATTAAATTTACTCGCCGGCACAAAATTCAAGACCTTACTCAAACTGATATTATCACGAATAGGTGCAGAAATATTAATGACAGAAAAACACAGATTTTTATGTACTCACAGTAAAATCGTTTTCTTTGAGCAATCATTGGGGGACACAGGACCATGGCTGTTATGCTGCTTATCCGTAGGAGGCCGACACTACGTAAATGTGAAAACAAGTTAGCTCCTCCTCTGCAGTATACATTCCGTAGCTGGGCTAGGCCACACCAGTTTTAGTGAACAAGCAGTAGAACCAAGTTCAACCAAGTGCAAACATGCAAACAAAAAAAAAAAAAAAAAAAAAAAAAAAAAAGAAAGAAACCACCTTAAAAGAGAACAAATCCCCAAATGGGCAAAGGGGTGGGTGCTGTGTCCCCCAATGGTGGCTCAGAGGTAACGATTTTACGGTGAGTACACAAAAATCCATTTTTCTCTATCGCCTCATTGGGGGACAAAGGACCATGGGATGTCCTAAAGCAGTACCTTGGCGGGGGGGAAAAAAAAAAAAAAAACCAAACAAACAGACCACAACCCAAGAACAAAGAACAGTCCCAGACTTCCTGAGTCACCTACTTAGATAGGTGTGCCACTGCCACCTGAAGGATCAGTCTTCCAAGGCTAGCATCAGCTGAGGCCTTGGTATGGACCTTGTAGTGATTTGCGAATGTGTGTAGACTAGACCAGGTAGCGGCCTTGCACACTTGTTCCGCTGAGGCCTGGTGCCGAATGTCCCAGGATGCCCCAACCGCGTGAGTGGTGTGACCCGTAGTCAGCTGGGAATGGGAACATTCCATAGACGATTGGCTCGTTGGATACGATTTGCCATCTAGGAAGCCTGAGTAGACTTTGAAGCTACCTGTACTTTTCGGGGACCCTCTGGGAGAACAAACACAGTGTCCATCATCCGGAAGGGAGCTGTTCTGAAAATGTAATAATACCTGAAGGCTCTAACAAGGTCAAGGAAATGCAGTGCCTTCTCCAACCGATGCTCCGGAGCCTGGCAAAAGGATGGTAGGATGATGTCCTCTCGGAGGAGGAATAAAAGAGGTCACTTTTGGAAGGAGGGTAGGGACTGGGCACAGTGCCACCTTGACTTGATGGAAAGAGAAAAGGTTCACGGCAAGAAAGTGTCGCTAACTCTGAAACCCGTCTGATGAACGTAACTGCCACCAGGAAAACTACTCTCCAGGACATAAGCGGCAGAGAGACCTCTCTCAGGGGTTCAAAAGGCCATATTAAAAGGTCCCATGACTCCAAAGGACTCCAGTAAGGAAATCTGCCCTTTCAATGAGCTCAGGGCCAGATTAGATTGTAAGCCTGACTGGAGGAAGCTTAGAACCACAGGAAGACAGGGGAAGGTGTGAATATGCTCGGTCTTTGCACCAAAGAGAGAAAAAAAAAAAAAAAAAAAAAAAAAAAAAGGAGGATTTTGTGTACTCACCGTAAATTCCTTTTCTCTTAGCCTCTAATTGGGGGACACAGGCCCGTGGGTGTTATGCTGCTGTCCACTAGGAGGGGACACTAAGCAAATCTGCAAAAGAGCAATAGTGGCTCCTCCTCTGCAGTATACACCCCTGGAGCAGGCACTGCCTCCCCAGTTTTGTGCTAAAGCAGTAGGAGAAATTAACAAGGTTAACCAATACCAACAAAGCCTGGCAAGGACTCAATGTAAGAGAAACAAAAATTACAGTAACAAGGCCGGTACGTCCAACAGGGTGGGTGCTGTGTCCCCCAATTAGAGGCTAAGAGAAAAGGAATTTACCGTGAGTATACAAAATTCTCCTTTGTGGTAAGTGGAGAAGGCACCGGGCACTGACCTGCTTAGAGTCTCTCGTGTCGTACAGCGGCGTTAGGCAGCCGTCACACGCTTCTATTTAATGCACGATATCGTTTGTGCATCGCTGCGTGCAATCAAGCGATTTTACAATGTAAAATCGCTTGATCGTTACATCGCAGATTGGTGAGCCGGAGCTCATATCAAGCGATAAACACTTGATCAATCTGCATCATCGTGGTGTGTGACCCCACGATGATCCATCTCCCAGCGGCAGAGCCTATGCTGGGAGATGGTATCTATGGTAAACGTCGGGTTACTAAGCGCCGCGTGGCGCCTAGTAACCCGATGTGTACCATAGTTACCAGCGATCTCGCTGGTCCACATCGCTGGTGAGTCTGCCTGTGTGACAGCTCACCAGCGATGTGAGCGATATTGTTAGCGATCGCGCGTGCACGTGATCACTAGCAATATCGCTAGCGATATTGATGCGTGTGATGGCCGCCTTAGTGAAATCCTGTTGCTCAGCTGAAGGGTTAATCTTGCAAACAAAAAGTGAGAAGAGCAGCGGCACTCAGGAGATCTTTTTTACATACCGGCTTTATTGTGCTTTTTCGGGTTACATCTTAGGTTCAGGGCAGGGAGGTGCAGGGGGAGCAACGGTCCGTTTCGCGGACTTCCGCTTCAACAGGCTGTTCTCCTTTGCCTTATTGGGGGACACAGGACTGTGGGACGTCCCAAAGCAGTCCCTGGGCGGGAAAGACAATGGAACTATTCATACTGAGCGAGTCAGTGAACAATTAAGTGCCTACAGGTAGGCAACTGTTGCCTGAAGGATGCACCTACCCAGACTGGCGTCCACCGAGGACTGGGTATGAACACTGTAGTGTTTGGTAAAGGTGTGTAAACTCGACCAGGTGGCCGCCTTACACAATTGGAGAGCAGAGGCTTGGTGCCGAATGGCCCAGGAGGCCCACACGGCTCAGGTAGAATGTGCCTTGATCCCCGCCAGAAGTGCAGCATTTTTCAATACCTTGGAAGCTGGCATACCCTTACGAGGGCCTTCAGTTAGGATGAACAGAGCGTCGGACTTACGGAAAGGCGCAGTTCTGGACCCATAAATGCGAAGAGCCCTGACGAGATCCGGAGTATGCAAGGCTCGTTCGAACCTGTGAACCGGAGCCGGACAAAAAAAAAAAAAAAGGCAATGAGATTTCCTCGTTCAAGTGAAAAGAGGAGACAACCTAAGGGAGGAATGACGGCACCGGACGGAGTACTACCTTGTCCTGATGAAATACCAGGAAGGGTGGTTTACAAGAAAGCGCTGAGAGTTCTGACACTCGGCAAAGAGAAGTGATAGCCATTAGAAAAACCACCTTAAGAGTCAGGAAGTGGAGAGAGATGTCCCGAAGAGGTTCAAAGGGAGGCTCCTGCAGCGCTGTAAGGACCAGGTTAAGGTCCCATGCATCTAAAGGTCGTTTGTACGGAGGGACAATGTGGTTAACTCCTTAGAGAAAAGTTTTAACTTGCGGTTTAACAGCAAGGCGACATTGAAAAAAGTACTGAAAGGGCTGAAACCTGACCCTTAAGGGAACTTAGGGAGAGACCAGCTTCTAACCCCGACAGAAGGAACCCTAGAACGGCAAGGAATAGAGAAGGGGGGGGGGGTGTTGCTCTCGAGAAGAGCACCATGCGAAGAAAGCTATCCAGGTGCGATGGTAAATTTTGGCCGATGCAGACTTTTGTGCTCGGATCATGGTCTGAATCACAGCAGGGGAGAAGCCTGCTTGGGTTAGTACCCAGGTCTCAAGGGCCATGCCGTCAAATTCAGGGCGTCTGAATTCTGGTGGTAAAACGGGCCCTGAGACAGGTCGGGACGACATGGGAGGCGCCAAGGAACGTCCACCGTGAGTTGGACGAGATCGGCGTATCATGCCCATCTGGGCCAGTCTGGGGCTATGAGAATGATTTGAATGCCCTCTTGCTTGATCTTCTGCACCACTCTGGGTATGAGGGGCAGAGGATGGAGGATGTAAGGCAGCTGGAATGGTGACCAGTCCTGAACTAGGGCATCCGCCCCGAGAGTTCGCGGGTCGCGAGATCTGGCTATAAACATTGGAACCTTCGTGTTGAATCGAGATGCCATCAGGTCTACGTCTGGAGTCCCCCAGCGACAGCATATTTGCTGGAACACGTCGGGATGTAGGGACCACTCTCCCAAGTCCATGCCCTGGCGACTGAGAAAATCCGCTTCCCAGTTCTCCACCCTCGGGATATGAACCGCCGAGTTCGTCGATTCTGCCCAGTGTAGAATGCGTTGCACTTCGTGCATGGCCTGGAGACTGCGGGTTCCGCATTGATGGTTGATGTATGCCACAGCCGTGGCATTGTCCGATCGAATCCAGACTCGTGTCCCTGCTAGCAGGGAATGAAAGGCCTTCAGAGCTAAAAATATGGCTCAGATCTCCAGGAGGTTGATGGGCTTGGACGACTCCGCTGGGTACCATGTTCCCTGCACCGTGTGATGACTGTGTACCGCTCCCCATCCACTGAGACTTGCGTCGGTGGTGACCATCTTCCAGCAAACCAGTAGAAAAGACCTTCCCCTTGTGAGGGAACGAGGTTTGAGCCATCAATGGAGGGAACTCCTTGCTGCAGGCGACAATCGGAATAGTCTGTCCAGGACAGAAGGGTTCCTGTTGCACGAAGTCAGAATTGACCGCTTGAGAGGCCTGAGGTGAAGTTGGGTGAACGGCACCGCCTCCATCCTGCCCAAGACACTCATGGTGAATCGAAGCGATTGAGGAAATGGGAGCAGGTGACTGGACTCCCTGCCGTAGGGCCTTCCCCTTGTCCTGAGGAAGGAGGACCCCTGGGGGTGTCGAAATGCATCCAGAGGAACGTCCGTGATTGGGACGGTACTGGTGATGACTTCTGAAGATTCACCAACCAGCCTAGCCGAAGCAGGGTGTCCACTGTGATGGAAAACACTCTGCTGACACTCCCTGAAGGAGGGGGCTTTGACGAGCAAATCGTCTAGGCATGGCAGGACTACAATTCCTCTCGTGTGCAGTATGGTCATGACAGCCGCCATGACCTTGGTAAACACCCTGGGAGCCGTCGCTAGACAAAATGGGAGGTCCACAAACTGGTAATTGTTTTGGTCGATGGCGAATCGGAGAAAACGCTGGTGGATTGTCGCGATTGGGATATGAAGGTAGGCGTCCTGTAGGTCGATGGACGCGAGAAATTCGTCCTTCTCCATGGACGCTATGATGGAGCGCAGTGACTCCATGCGGAAATGTCGAACCTTTATGAAGGAGTTCAACTGTTTTAGATCTAGAATGGGACGTACCGCCCCTCCTTTTTTGGGTACCACGAAGAGGTTTGAGTAGAACCCCTGGAAGCGTTCGGCTGGCGGTACTGGTATGATGACACCTGCTTTCAAAAGGGAATCTACCGCCTGAAAGAAGGCGCGAGCCTTGGGCGGGTGAAATTGACAGGAAAAAACTATTTGGAGGTTGGACCATGAATTATATAGTGTATCCGGAAGACACTAAGGTTTTTACCCAATTGTCGTCAGTAGTAGCGAGCCAGACCTGACGAAAGCGTGATAGTCGGCCGCCAACCTGAATAGTGTCTTCCGAAAGGGGGGAGTCAGGAAGAAGAGAACCTGCTGGGCTTTGAGCCCTTAGACTGGACTGGCGAGAATGGGACTGCCAGTTTGCAATGTTGTCTGGGTGCGTTCCCTAAGGGGGGACCTGTTGCCCGCCGGAGGGGGCTTTGAAACTGACCAACCAAAGGAATTCCGAAAGGACCGGAAACTGGTTTGTTGGCGACGATTGAAGGGTCGTTTAATCTGACGTTGCAGAAGAGAGGTACTTTTAATCCCAGTGGCGTCTGAAATCAATTGATCCAGCTTTTCGTCAAATAAGCGGCCACCATTGTATGGAAGACATGTGAGCGACTTTTTAGACGCTGCATTTGCCTTCCACTCTCAGCCAGATGGCTCGCCTGATCGTTATGGCGTTGGAGCACAGCTAGCCGAGTCTAAAGCAGCATGCTTTGAATATTCAGCGGTAACCGATATTTGAGCCACCTGGTCTAACAAGGCTGGATCAGCCTGTAAAGACCGAAGAGATGAGTGTACGGAACTTGCTCTTGTCATGATAGCCTTTGAGGCCCAAACTGAAGTAAAAGGCTGGCCCTAGAGAAGAGCCTGAGGCCTCAAAGACGGACTTCGCCATTTGCTCTACTTGACGGTCAGTGGCGTCTTTAATGGACGAACTGTCTGGTAAAAACAGAAGCGTCTTGGTAGCGAGACGAGATATAGGAGGATCCACCTGTGGCGGATCTGTCCAATCCTGGGTGACCTTAGGTAGGAATGGATAACGTGTTTCCAGAGCCTTACGGTTACCAAACCTCTCGTCAGGGTGCAACCTATGTTTCTTGAGAATTTCCTGGAACTCTGGATGGTCTGAGAAATGTTTATGTGGTCTCTTGGCCCTCTTAAAGGACACCTTATGCTCCGAAGCATCAGCTGGAGGGTCTGACACATCCTCCACCAGTGCCACCGTATCGGTCGCATCTAGGTCTAGGGACTCATCTAAGTGACTGAGTCCGAAGTATAGAGACCTTCGGACTCCTGCAAGTCTTCTTGACGTCTGCGGGCTGGAGAAGCTGAAGGACCCCCAGGTGATTTTGGAGATGGAGACCTCTGTGATCTCTTACGCGCAGAGTCAGAAACTGACGGGGCAGGGTCGGCAGTCTGTCGCGGTTCCAACACTTCTGTCTGAGACGCAGATGCCTGAACGGCGGTTTCAGGTGGCAAACTGAGTTGCATAAACTGCTGCAATGTAGCAGACAATCTGTCAATGGACTGAGTCATATTCTGAGCCATAACTGTGGCCCACGCAGGGGTAGGGTCAGGGGCACTGGGAGAGGCCCGGGAAGTGGGGGTCTCGGTATCTGCAGCCTGCGTGCAGCTCTGACAATGTGGCGAGGTGCATCCTACAGTAAGGTCAGCCTTACAAGCAGTGCAGGTAGCATAGTAAGTGCTGGCTGCCTTGGAGTTTTTCTAACTCCTATTGCCACACATTGTGGTACTGAAGGTGGGAGCTAAAAGCTAGGTGTCCCTTGTGTGAGCTGGCACTCTAACTATCCAGCTAGGTGCCTGGACCCTTAGTGGAGGGGGGCTGAGAGGGCCCTGTATGTGTGTGTAATAGTGCCTGCTGCAGGAGAGAATGTAGCAGATGAGGTACAGAAACCTCTGCAGAGAAGGTCTCTGCAGAGGTCTTACCAGCGCCAGCGCGCGCTCCTATGGAGAGGCTGCCCGGATCCGTTGTCCTCCGGATGGCTGAGGTGCAGGGGCACCACGTGGATGCCTAATGGTGGCGGAAGAGGAGGACGGGGCGGAGCTTAACAGGCGGCTTCCAGCAGAGAAAACGCGCCCTTTGTCAGCTCCGCCCGCAGTATGACGCGCGTCAGCGTCATCCGGAGTGGTGGGACGGGGGCGGCCCAGTGGAGGCGGCTTCCGTGCTAGGCCCCAAACCGGGGCCCCCAATTAATTGAGGGACCCGGAAATAGTGAGGGGCCGGCGCGGGGTTGGGAAAAAAAACGCTGGAGGGGGGCCCAGAATCCGCTGGAGGGGGGCCCAGGAAACCCTTTTGGGTTTTTGCAAAGGGGGTTGAGACCGCCATAAAAAGCAAAAGGCATTCTCCCCCCCTGTATATGCTAAGGGTGCAGCTTGCAAGTCCTGCTGCAGGCTGTGGCCCTCATTATAAACTGATTGCAGCTATGCTGTTCCTTTGATGAGT